>LOJH01045513.1:0-13582 GCA_001685095.1 Ellobius talpinus
GGAAAATTTTTTTAATAACAATAAAAAAGTGTCTGAAATAAAAAAAGCAAAAAACAAAGCACAAAAACTCCCACATCACCAGAAACATTGCTTCACAAAATTTGTCACCATTACTTGGTATGAACATATGAATGATATTTAGCATTGTTATTTTTAAAATGAAGCAAACAATCTGCAACAAAACCCTGACACATTACAGGTTGGGACAGGTCCGATTGCCTCAACACACAACTTGGTAGAAAGTTAGTAATGAGCACTACTTGATTAATTTGTCTAAGAGGACATGACTTGATGATTGTCTTAATTACTAGGAACCATTAAACCAGCCAACTAGCTGCTACTTGATATTGCCAAAAAGAACCTCATTTGTTTCCAAAGGTCAAAAGTGAAAAACTTTTGAAGATAGCTTGACTTCTAAAGAGGCAGAGAGTGGTATGATTTACCCTGGTTGTTCTCTAGGCAGCATGATGTCATGACTTCAGCACAGCCTAATGTACACAGAAACATTTGTTTTTCTAAATTTAGAAAATCTATATTGGTCTTGGTATGAAACATGATGTCATTATCCTCCAAGAAGTCTGTTGAAAGTTTCCAGCCACTTCTAAGCATCCCAGAAAAACTGACCAGTTAATTATTTGCATTTTGACAACTATACACATTTCCATATTTTATATACTTTACCACAAGCGTATTTCAAGATATACTTAAATAGAAAATGATATTTGTATGAAAGCAACTGAAATTCAGTCTGGCAGGGGTGTGGGTGTTAATTTAGTGTAAGGTCTTTCTCAGATCAAACCGTGCAATTCTCAGTGAAAAAAAGCTGTGAAAGTATTTGACACATTTTATTTTCCTTAAAATACTAAAAATTTGCTATTACCTTGGACTAATATATACCACTGAGGAAGTTGCTTAAGCTCCATGCACCTATTTTCATGCTTTTGTTTCCAGTGACATACATAGATCTAGAGAATCTAGTTCTGAAATTACTCAATGAGTTGTCATATTTAATTTAACACACTATCAAGAATGTACATTGTTAAAAAATTAAAAAACACAGCGTCTAACAAATATGAAGCTTTAGATAAAAAATAAAAATATATGCAAATAACTGTGCACAAATATGTGTGCATGTATGTAAGTTTGCATGATGCATGAGAAACCCCCTAGATCAGGGCATATGGATGAAAAGAGGCAGAAATAGGGATATAGACATATTTCAGTGGCTAAAGTACTTGCTGGAGACAGTTTAGTCCATATCCCCAGAATCCATGTAAATGCTGGGTGGGTTCACAGGTAAACTGTAGTCCAGCCTAGGAAAACAGATACAGGGAATACCTGGGAGCAGCTGGATATGTCTGGGCTCAATTATGAGACACTCCCTCAAGAGAATGAAGTGGAAGAGAAATTGAGGAGGATTCCTCATATTGGCATCAGACCTTTACTTACATTTACACACACACACACACAAACACAGACACATACACATGTGCCCACTTATACACACAAATATGAAAAGAACAAGAAAAAAAAGTGGGGAACATAGACATTTGTATATTAAAGTATAGGCAGCAGGTAGGCAGATTTCTACACCACAACTTCCTCCTAGTAGTTTTTCTATTACTGAAATTGCCCATACATGATTTTCATAATCTCAAGTCTTCTTCTTCAGGAGGTTTGGTGACCAAACCAACTCCATTGTCAAGAAGTCACACTCTGGCCTTTCTGTGCCCTTAGTATCATAAAGATTTGGAAGTTTGGAAACTATGTATAGTATATTGCCCTGAAAATAATGGTTAAATGGTCCTCTTAGAGACAATTGCTAGAAATTCCACATGTAAGAGATGACTACATTATTATGTTTATATTCCTCTCTGGCAGGACAAGAGTTGGGAACTGTGATGCTGGAATCAATGTTGGGTTCAGTAGTAGTTACAAGTCCTTCCAGTCTGGTAGCCATGAGGGTGCTGAGAGAAACTTCAGTAGTGGTATATTTACCTCAGGGGCAACGGACCTAACTTCAATGATGGAGAGTAATTCCCTAATATGTTGGCTGAGGTTCCTGTCCCACCTGTCCCAACTGCAGACTGCTCGTTCCTCTTCCCAGAATTCTCCTGTTCTCATCACCCCATCTCTACTTCCAGTCTGGTTGCTCCACCTATACTTCCTGCCTGGCTACTGGTCAATCAGCATTTTATTAAAAATAATGCAAGTGACAGGATAAAAGACCATCCTCCCACAGCACTAATACATCCTTAATTTTGTGTGTGTGTGTGTGTGTTTATGTGTGCCTACTTATCTGTCTGCATGTGCACCATATGTACTGAATTGACAATGGAAACCAGAAAAGAGTGGCCAATCTATGGACATGGATGCTACCTGTAATTTTGAACCATGTGTTTTTTGGATGTTGGAAACCAAATCTGGGTCTTCTGTAAGAACAGTAAGTGCTGTTAATCACTGGAACATTTTTTCAGCTCCAAATGAAAGCCCTACCAGTTATTTGCTTCATCAGTCCCTTATGCCACTGTCCTAACTCAATAGTTATAAAAAATACCATTCCTTAAAGCATCCAGAATGGTGTACAACACAGTGAATTACTAACTTTTTCTAAGAAAAACTAGCAGAGCTTTGCCTTATTTATCTCTATTGCAATAAGCAATCTCTTTAGATTTAAAAGGAAAATTCACCTTTCCTCCAGGTCATTAAATTTCAACCCTGAACTACTGAAAGATAAATGCTGCTTTTTTTTGCCTTAATACAAGGGGAGGAGCTTAGTCCTACTGCAACTTGAGATGCTATACTTTGTTGATGCCCATGCCCCTTTCTTAACAGAAACAGAAGAGGAGTGGATTGAGGGGCAGAGAGAAAGTGGGGGGATGGAAACTGAGGGGGGGGGGAAATTGTGGTGGGATGTAAAGTAAATAAATAAATTTAATGTTATAAAATAAATGTGAATTATATATTGAAAAAAAGACAGCACCAAAAAAAGAAGAGAAATGTCCCAACTTACTAAATGACTCCCTTTCCAAGTTTCTTATTTCTGAAGTCAACACCTTTGCCCTCCTGGTCACTGGCGATGGCTAATCTTGGTTGTCAGCTTGTCTCCCTCTGTACTCATCTAAACCTGAGCAACTGCACAAGTCTATAAGGGCCTTTCTTGTTTGGATCATTTGAAGTGGGAAGAACCAGCCTAAATGTGACCCACACCCTTTGGTGGCAGCCTACATCCAAGGGAAAGTTGTGCCTTTTGCTTGCTTGCTCTTATTCTCACTGGAAAGTTCACCTGTCCTGTTGTTGCTGGGGGTCTCCTTCACTGACATTAGAATCTACTTCTATAGAATTCAAACAGAAGACCAACTGAGATATTCAGCCTTGTGGACAGAAGAACCAATAGATTCTGACCTGTATATCAAGAAATATAAGTTTTTGAATTAGCCAGTCCACAGCATATAAGCCACACTAATAGATCCCTGACTAATAGACAATCTCTAGGACATTGTATCCTCTGCTGTAGTCAAACAATACTCCTGATTCTACCATACATGTGGATGATTTTCTGTTCCCTGATTCTCATAACTCTTTATGCCAATATATTCTACTAACTTACACCCTGAAAAATAAATATACTTCACTTACCCATTCAATCAATATGCCACTTATCCATCTTCTTCAATCTCTGCTGAATTTCAAGGAAAGATAACATTGTGCTCTTAACATATTTATTCAATGTTCTGTGTCTTAGTTGGTAGTTGGTCTTCAGTCTAGCAAGTGTTCATGAAGCCTCAGATGGCAAGCATCAGTCTTCAAACCAAATACTACTGATAGCAGAGTCTTAAAAATTTATATTGGCAATAAATCTTCTGTGCAACCCTTGTATTGACTTGTTTTGTTTTGTTTTGCTTGTGTACTGAACTACATATTCCAGCCTTCATTCTTCCATCTTATTTTAAAATAATATAACACTAATTTGTCCATCTTGGACTTGAAATAACTTGGTAACACAAGCTGATATTGAACTTGAAATCTTTTTGCCTTAGATCCCAAATAGCTGATACATTGACTAAGCAAGCCAACAAGCCTGGCTGAATTTTTTTGAGATTCTTTATATTAGGAGTTTCTCAAGCCTCTTGACTCTTCTAGAATAGTCATCAATGAATCCTCATTTCATCTTCTATTGCAGCGCTCATGTCCACTCGCTTACAAACTGTAAAATCAACAATTATATAATAAGTCACCATGAAAGAATTTATTAGATTAGCCAACAATTGGCCTTACTTTGGTCTTTTCTTATTTTGTACATTAAAAGATATTGTTAAAATACAATACTTAGCCGGCTTAATGTATATAATCCTAACACTTATTAATATAACACAAGGATGGCTCAGATCTTATATATCTCAGGAAGGTGCTATACCCTAAAGGATGGTTTGCTTTCTGTGACACAGCTGGGAAGTGGTAGTACCATTAGGAAATGATGCCTAATATAAAGAACTTAGATCATTAGAAGCTGTATCCATATAAAGGGTCTTGGCCTAGCTTTTTGTTTTGTATACATCCCCACTATGATCGTCAGTTGCCTCACAAATCAAAAAATATCTCCATTAATAGATCATAGGCTGAAATCAGGTGGCAAATAAATCTTTCCCTTTGTTGTTTTCCTTAGTTATTTGTCAAATGGAATGATGACTAACAAAATAACATTTATTAAAAGTATTAATAATACCAATTCTCATAAAACAAGCCTATAACAGAAATATTTTTCACAAAGTCTATGTCACTGATGTAGCAGGAAAAAGTAAAATAAAACCATAAAATGGGTCAAGAAAGATGTTTACATGGTCATATGATCTGAGCCACAAATAAACATAAATATTCTAGTTTCTTGAATGTCAGACTGCCTTCTTACTCACAGTAATTAGGTCAAGTTGATGCTGTGGAGCTAGCATCTGCCCCATCACTGAGTTTCTTACAGACTGAAGCTAGACAGTCTACTTAAGTCAAGATTTTGACTGTTTTTATTCAGTTGCATTTGAGAACTTTATGATAATAAAAATGTATATTCATGTTATTATAAGGGTCTTGTTTTAGTGATAAATTGCCTTGAATTAAAATGAAAGGAATAAATTGGTAATAACTTAACACTAAATATTTGATTGTTTACTTGAAAGACTTGGTAATTTGAATATAATTCTGTGCATTCTATTCAGAGTACATAAAAAGTATAGTATTCAGGTTATTTAGAATTGAAATGCATTGCCAATTAATACCACCATTTGATACAACATAGAGATATATGTATTTTAGAGACATGTATTTTATATGTCTTCCTATACATGTTAAAAATGTTAATGCAGAGATATGAGCAGTGATGCACAGCTATATGCCCAATACTTGAGTGGATGTAGAAGGATTATGAGTTCAAGGTCATCTCCACTAAACAGAATGCCATCTGTCAGCCCATGGTACAGAAGACCCTTTTCTGACACACATACAAAACAATGTTAGAACAAATTTGTGATGATACAGAAAACAGAGTTGATCATTTTTGCCTAAAGATTATGTTCCTTAGTTTTCTATGCCTTTGAGACCATCTTTCTGCTCTCATTGGCTGAGAGTTCTCTTAATTACTATCATCCTCACATTGCAGCTTAATTTAACTACTTACCAAGACACAAGAAGATGACTAAATGAGTTGTCTCGCTGAAAATATTTTACAGATGACTATTTTAATATATATATTATTGTTTTTATTGAGCTACACTTTTTTCCACTCCCTGTCCTTCCTCCCTCCCCTTCTACCTTCTCCTTATATTCCAAATTTTTATTAACCTCCCTTCAATTTGAGGATTTGGTAGAGGTAAAGGTCTCTCTAGTGGCTGGCTGCACTGCTTCTCTGATCTCTCAGCTTTCATCCCCTAATATCTGACTCTGGGGTTTCATTGGAAAAATTAGAGCCAGGTGGTGATGGCACACGCCTTTAATCCCAGCACTCGGGAGCAGAGGCAGGCAGAACTCTGTGAGTTCTAGGCCAGCCTAGTCTACAAGAGCTAGTTCCAGGACAGGCTCCAAAGCTACAGAGAAATCCTGTCTCAAAAAAAGAAAAGAAAAGAAAAATTAGAATTCATGCTACATATAACTACAGCACAGTGCTAAGATCTCTTACGTAAGCAGCACTAGATTTAGTATTATGACAATACCAATAGAATACTTGGAGACAGGCACATCTGGACAATCAGGCTGAAGCATTGTGGAATCAAATTCATAAAATCACTTGCAAATTACCATTTTGCATTAGGTAGTGGGGTAGAAGAACTTGTCCAAAGGTATGAACTGCAATCTAGGTTATAAATTACATTTTTTATAGAGCCACTGGTTTCCTACAGGAAACACTCTCTTTGTGAGTGTCACAATCGCTGGTTCCTGACCATATGAAGCAAGAAACTTAGTGAATAGTGTTTGCAGCATAATTTTTTTTATTAAGACATAGTAATCACACAGGTTGATGATACTCACTGGGTTTTTTCTACTAGAACATGTAAGCAAAACAAATAATAATGACTTTATCAGTTGGCAATACAGATTCATACAAACTCTGACATCAAAAGACATAAGTGATGGGTAAATTTGATATGTGATAATGCAATAAATAGTAGTCACTATATTATGAATGTTGATAAAAATGGACAACAGAACACCTAAAGAACCCATCTCAACCTCTTCTCTTCTACTCTCAAATATAAAAAGACATTAAAGAAAGCCTAAATGATATTTATAGGATAGATAAACAAAGCAATATCATTCATAATTCATACAATTGCAGGGATTTGATGCTCTTAGTGTGAAACAGGGAACAGTAAAGAGAATTACAAGCAAATTCTCACTTGATGGTGTGAGTCATTTCTTGAAAACAATTTGGAGCAGCAAAACCTTGACATTGATCTTCACCCAAGCCATGAGCCAATTGGCATTGTGAGTTGAAAGAGATACATGGACTCACAGTACATTTTTCACATGGAGTGGTACCATAATTTCCTTTTCTTAATCCAAAGCTTGTCTTCAGCTGAGGTAAATCACTTTTTTGAATGAAATATTTTATTTGAATGAAATAGGGTAGACAGTGACATTACTATATCTCATATGCAAAGCATGAAATATATTAATATAAAGACAGAAATTATATTTTCCATGATACCCAAAACATAATTTTTCCCATGTAAAGAATGTGGAAAAATAATAATATGAAAAATATTTAACATGTTTCACTGATTTCAATACTAGTTACCAGTAGCCTGAAAAAATAACTTCATCTGACCAGTAGGAGAGGAAACACTCTGGAAATAACATTTACACACACACATGCATATTCAGAAACAAGTACACACACATGGAGAGACAAAAAGTAAAATGAAAATAATAAAAAATTTTCTGAAACACATTTTATGATATCTTTCACTTTCTGCTGCCTCTCTTCATTACAAAAATATTAATGTTATTAATTAGTATCTACAGCTGTACATTTATATGAGAAGATGATTAATAACTTGGCTTTCTATGGTGCACTTCCTACCATGACAAATGGTGGGTGCCATTCTAGAAGACTAAGCTATTATTGTTCTATCTCTGTACACCATATAGCAACTAAGGATACACTTCTGTGCCCTAAGTCCTGAGAGGCTGAGGAACAGCTGAGCTTTTGTCAGGCCTTCACAGTTTAGGCAATTATTGCAAAATTATGGTCATATCTTTAAAATAGAACCCTATTTAAGTTTAAATATTTTCACAATAAAATTACTCAGCTATTAGTAATGAAATGAAACTAAAGCCAGGATTATTTTTATTCATTATATTGTTTATATTTTCCTAAAGATTCTTCCATGTGACTCCATATACTACTAGAAGTATTTAATTGTGTGTTTGCTCAAGGATGTTGGAGGGAATTTGATGACAACTTGAGAAAGGTGCCTTCTTATTATAGCTAAATAGGTATTTTTGGTGTTAAAAAATGATTCCAAAAGTATAAGAAGAAAATTCAATTATCAAAAACACATAATACTGTTGATAAATACTGTGTCAAATTTTAAACAAAAATATGCTTGAGTATAAAAGCTTATTTTGGATTAGAAACTCATGAACACTAGTGAAATGTAAAATCATGCTTTGTTCTATTAGTTGTTTTTGGCCTTACAGCAATAGTTTGCAGAAGCAGTTGGAGGGGTTCTTTTTTTATATGATGTCACTCTTCAATTCAACAAACTAAATTTAATGCACAAACCAGCATTTAACTGTTAATGCATACATATACAGGAGAATTCTCAGTCACCTAACACTAAATATTAACATGTAGGGAACAATTTCCCTACACATAATTTAGAGCTAGAAAAATCAAAGCTGTTCTGTATTTAACATCATTCAATCAATGTCCAGTAATTCCTTTGCTTGCAAAAATTTGAAGTTTGAGTTATTTAATGTTATACTCTGCATTCAGTTAAAAATCCCAAATTGTTAGTAAGTAGATTATAATCATTTAATTTTTAATTGATACTTTAAAATAACTGTACTTAACTGAATATTAGGATCTAAAAAGTCAGCATAGAGCAAAGAAGAGCCCACATTCCTTTTATACTTTGTCTACACTTAACATAACTTGAAAAACATCTCTTTGAATTTGGATCCATAGAGAGCCAGCAGCACTCTCAGAAGTAAGATTGATAAACATTAAAGAAATCAAACAAGCAGGAAAGCAAAATATCCACTGACAATTTGTAAGTTAAACTGATGCTAAATACAAGAGTACAGAAAGGTAAGTTGTAAGCTTATATAATTGAGCATATTATAAACATTGACCTTATGATCAATGCCTTTGTTATATAGTTTCTTTATAGCACCCAGTTACTAAAATTGCAATTTATTTGAGCCATGTGTAGCACTAGAAAATTCCTAGGTAAGCGTTATGATTTGAATTTTTAGGATAGGCTATTTTGTGTCATCATATTCAATGAGACTTGCTACTTGGCCTGCAAAAATTTTGAGAACACACCAAAATATGGATTATATAATTAAAGAGCCTATTATGTAAGGCATCAATTTAAGATAAATTAAATAACAAAAAAAGCAATGTAAATTTTTTGAAAATAATTTTATTATTGAATTTTTAAATTGTATTTTTTACAATTACACATATATATTATATATTCTCCTCTATTTCCTTCCTCAAAACTTTTACACATATAACTCCTTTATTTCTTGCTAATTGATGGACTCTTTTTTCCATTAATTGTTATATATGTATATGAATTTACACACACACATATACACACACACATGTACATTAGTACAACCTGCTAGATCACTATAATGTTATTTGTATTTGTGTTTCTAGGGCTAGCCATTATGTATTGACTGACCAATATAAGTGGGAGCTCTTTATACCCTGATTCCAGTGTCTCTGCTAGATGATATATTTCTACTACTTATTCATCCATACATTAAATTTGTTCATTCTGACAGGTCACTCTTTCCCAATCAACCCTCTTTTTTTTACTATTGGGGTTTTTATTTCAGAAAATTTCCTTCTCATTTATAGCATCATATTTATGCTAACAGAAAGACTGAAAAATTAACTGATAGACTTTAAATTAGCATTTGTTAAAAACCTATAGTGTAGGCAGAGACTGCTTGTTCGTTCCCAAATGCCCAAACCCAAAATAAATACATAGAAAATTTATTAATTAAAACACTGCTTGGCCTATTAACTCGAGATTCTTATTAATTAACTCTTACATCTCAAATTAACCCATTGCTATTATTTTATATGTTACCAAGAGGCTTGTGGTTTACAGGTAAGGTTCTGATGAGCAGCTGTCTTTTTGCATTGGTAGCTACATGGTGTCTCTTTGACTCCACCTTTTTTTCTCCTCTATATCTGCTTGGAATTCCTGCCTTGCTCTAATCTGCACTGCCATAAGCCCAAAACAACTTTTTTATTCATTAACCAATTAAAGCAACACATATACAGAAGGAACTCCTACACAACTGTATAATTTTCAGTCATTTGAAGAAGTCCTCAGTGAATGAAATAGAAAAGTAAAGACTGTGCAAAGCCCTTGGCTAACAATACAAATTCCTCAGTGATGCTGCAGCAAAGAAGAAAGTCCTTTGAAAAAAAAATGACAGAATCTTAAAGATGGTTAGAATTTTCTGTTTGTCCATTTCTTCTCTTCTACCTGTACTTCAAAACTGATGTAATGACCAAGAATAGCACAGAGAGAAATTTGGCTTAATAAAAAGCAGGAGTCAAAAAGGGAGTTTTTACAGCATATTTATTAACACTGAGAGAGTGAGAACATGCTGAATAGTTCTACTTATAAATTAATAGACAGATCAGCTTCTGTGTCTTGGAAGCAAATGTCTTGAGTTAATTTGACATGACATGAATTGTACTGGCAGTTAATTCAGCAATGGAGCATCCATGTTATTAAGATTACTCCACACTGGCACTTTCACAGTCACTTGGACAAACTCCTCTAAATGTCCTTGGCTCAAAAATATTTTGCAATAAACTTTCAGGCCAATGTAGACAGAATCTTGGCTTTTATGGGGTCAACCTCTGCCCACTTAAGAATATGTTATAATAAGCAAACATACAATATTAGTAATTCAAGCTTTTTTCTGTTAACTAAACATCAGTTTTTAATTCAGCATTTTGTAGATATTCATTTATATAAACATTTTACAAAATAAAATACCAAGAGAATAAACTATATTGAAATTTTTATAAATATAAACACAAATATTAGACAAATTTACTTTAGGTGATAATTCTTTATATGTAAGTTTTTAAGGGAAAATTTTTTCATTAGTATGTGTTACTATATTAGAAATATGCTTAGTGTATTTTATATGGTTGTTTTCTTAGTCATATTTAATGTTAACCTTTCTTCATATTTTTTCTTATACTGATAATCTCATTTATTTTTGACTCATAATTCTTTTTGGAGGCTACTATTTAATTCATCATTTTTTGTTATTGTTTTTGTTTTGTGAGATTTGTTGATGTTATTGTTGCTATTTTGTTTTGCTAAGACAAAATTGTGCTTTGTAGTCCATATTGGCCTCAAATTCACTGTGTAGCTACAGTTGCCTTCAGATTCCTGGCATTCCTTGTCTTCAGCCTCACATGTGCAGAGACTGTAAGGTTTTCAAACACATTTTGCTAAATGTTACATTCATATCAGCTCATTTTATATATACCTTATAAAATGCAAATTCAGAAATGAATGGACTGTTAAATGTCACCTAAATAAAATTGAAATATCTAAATTATTGTTCTGTAACACTGTTAGTACAAACCAATAAATGAAAGTGGGCTTTTACAGAAAATTTTTCTGAATGTTACTAGTGAGCTTAACACCCAGAGCCTGTGATGTAGAAGAAAAGCAAAACTATCTAAAAGCAACTGTTCACTACAACTGGTTTTCAATGAATAGCTGGTTTTGAAGTCCTATGTAGTTTTCAGAACTGGATCTTGATCAGTTCCTGAGTGATACTCTAAAGTCCCTAGAGATATTCTGCTCTCTAAAGGTCACCATAGATATTAAATTGTAGGATGGGCTGAAGATATATGATATTCACAACATATTTTCTGTGACAAAAATGTTTAAGTTTAAGTCTGGGTTATGCTGCAAAAATTTCTCCTCTGTTATACCAGAGCAAGTCTAAATACTGAGTAATTCAGATGAGCCTTAGAAGCTTCAATTCTAATAGGTAGATTCCCAATAAAAAACCGCACCTATGATTGTTACTTTATATCCGGCACAGTGGTTGAAGATGAATCTACTGCTGTTTCACCAATAACTGTGGCTCTGCAGTTTTTGTCCCACTTCTCCAATAGTGGCCCAATAGAACTTTTACATCCCACAAGATCCACCTCCTACCTTTGACAACAAATGTAGTTAAAACTAAATAACTAACATTCTATTTATCAATATGACTCAGAAGTCAGAGGCTATTAATTTTGGTTTTTCTTCTGTACTGTATCAGGTCACTCTTCTGACATGAGAAAGAGATTCTGGATTTTAGTTTAACATACATACTTTGGTTTAAAGAAGGAGAGAGCCACAGTCCAACTCCAAAGTCACTTTTAAGTTTTAATTGGACTAGGATTACGAGAGAACATTTGCATTATATGTGTGTGGAGAACAACAGAAGCAAATATTTTGAAAGATTTAGGAAATATTATCCTGTTGGAAATGTGTTACACTAATAGTCCTATTTAAGCTTTTTCTTGGGGCTTTTTTCTTTATTTTATTTTTTAATAAGAAAACAAACTATCTTTTTTTCATTTTACATACAAGTTCCACTTCCCCCTCCTCCCCTCCTCCTGTTCCCTCTGTCATCTCCCCCACCCCATGCCTCATTCAATCCTCTGAGATGGTAAGGTACATTGCTTTAGGGAAGGTCCAAAGCCCTCCCTACTATATCTAGGTTGATCAAGGTATCAATACAATGAGAATGGGTTCCCCTGGGACATTTTTTTTCTGATGATTTGTCTTTTTTTTTCTTCGTGTGTCTTATTTGTGCGGTAGTTTTCAGATTCTTTAGTTGGATGCCTATATTCTCCTGAAAAGACAGAAACAAAACACTTTTCCTACCCTGATTTTGTGGAGGTTCACTTCTAGCAAGTTATTTTTGATCAAATGAAAGCATTTTGTTTATAACTTAGTTTAGATTAAATGGCCATGCTCCTTGATAAACTATTATCTCTTCTAATTAAAAGCTCTCTCTTGTTCAAATCAAACCTTTATCAATTTTGATTTATTGATTCTCCAAAAATTCTTGTTTTATTCTCTAAACTGTTCTATTATTTGGAGCAATATGAATTTTATTTCCAGGGATGCCCTATTTACAACCCCTTTTAAGGTGACTTTGCTTACCACAGTTGAAGCACTTGACATTTTGATTTTTCTTCAAACCCCTGGATATCATCTCTCCTATCCAAGTATTATCATGGTCATGAGATTAAATATTGATTGTATCTTGGATCCATTCCTCCACGGGCACTGATGTTGCATTAAAAGACCCAATTACTTTTTTTCAATGAGAATTTGCTTTTTCAAAATTCAGAGATTCAATTAATATGTGTTTAGCATCTGAATTTGTTATCATTCTGTTTTACTGCTAATATCAACCAGTGAAGCTTTCTTTCAGGCCAAGTATAACTTTAGTAAATGACTCAATCTTCTGTCCTACTTCTTTAATTCTGTTCCAAGTATTCAAAGATAATGCATGACATAAATCTATGGTGTGTCCTCATATAGAAATTGCATTTGCATGCAGCATAATTTCCCTCTTCAAGAAGTTGATCTTTTTTTTAACTAGATTTTATTTTATTTATTAAAAAGGATAATTGTGGTATTAAAAACAAAACATTTTCATACCAAAGTGTAAATAGAATGGGGAAAGGATTTCTTGGGACATTTATGATAATCATCATACTTTCACTGAATTCATTTTTGTTTTTTTTTTAGTTTTTTTATTCTTTTTTTTATTTCAGACACTTTTTTATTGTTATTAAAAAATT
>LOJH01045514.1:3214-13582 GCA_001685095.1 Ellobius talpinus
GTCTATGCAGTTTTATTTGTACATTTGTTTTCAAGAATGACTATTAGGCACTTGAAAAGCAACTGATAAACTATTTTCTAGTGAGGGCTACCTCCCCTGCTCCCAGCTTTCCTTTGTGTTTTTCCTTTTTCTTTCTTTTTTGTTTTTGTTTTTGTTTTCTGAGACAGGGACTCTCTGTAGCTTTGGAGCCTGTCCTGGAACTTGCTCTTGTATACCAAGCTGTCCTGGAACTCACAGAGATCCACCTATCTCTGCCTCCCCAGTGCTGAGATTAAAAGCATGTACCACTACCAGCCTGCAACTCCCTGTTTTCCCTGATGGCCAATAGATCCTCTGTAGGGCTGAAGTCATCCAGTTTGGCATGTTCATTGATGTTATCCTTGTTCAACTTACATTTGGATGGGCATGGGCATGTTGGTGATTCTTTACTATGGTAGCTTGTGATAGTAGGAGAAATAATCTCACAGAAGACTCCCAGATCCTCTGGCTCTTACAAACTTTTTGCCTCCTGTTCCTCAATGTTCCCTGAGCCTTAGGTGTCAGAGATCTTTTATAGTTATATCAGTTGGGACTGGGCTACTCAACTTTGTATATCTACTGGAATGAGAAGATTTCTTGGTGAGGGGTGAAGACTGTACTTCTCTGTGGGATAAAAAAACAAAAACAAAAAACAGACCTTTATGGGTTATAGGGTTTATGTTAGTTAATTATTGGCTGTAGATCTTCACCAAAAACCATGGTTTTAGAAGTACTGAGTAGTTAGATAGTTTCCAGTACAAGGCATGATATCGCTTTTGTTGAGGCAGTTCATAAATGGTATTAAAACACTCTTAGTTACCATCAAGATATATGTGTCACTAAAACACCTTTGTGGCTATTGTGCCATGCTGGATATTGATATGTTTTTGAGGTATCTAACAATGTTTAAAAATACCATTCAAATTTTTTTTCTAAGTGATTTTCTATCAGCATTCAAGCAACACTAGCATAAAAAATATATTTTATTTTTATAAATAAAAAATAAATTCAGTTTAAATTTGACAATGATGTTCCTAAACACATCTTTGCTTCTGATGTTATTGAATGTACACAGGACATTACTGGTTTGCTATACATTATTAAATAATATGTCTCCTTATAAGAATAAATTTGAGCTTTTTCAAGACATGGATGAAAGTATTAAAGATATGAACAACAATAACAAAACATATGAAACTGGAATTAGAAAAACAAAAAGAGTATGACTTTCAACAGAATTTCCCTGCTAAATGTCCTCTTAATATCATGACTGATTAGTAAAGCAATCTATATTAGGTATATTTAAATATTTCATTTTTAATATCCTAACTTTTTGTTATCAAATTTCTTTTGTGTATGAACATTGTTGAAAATTGAAATTACAAACCCACTAATTAATTTAATGTATAAAGCATATAATATAATGATGATGATGATGATGATGATGATGATGATGATAATAATAATAACAATAATAATAGTAATAATAATAACAATAATAGTAATAATAATTATTATTATTATCATCATCATCATCATCATTATTAACAAATAATTACTCTTTTAGTTCATTATCTGTCTGACATTGCTAAATCATTCTTTGCTTCATATCTTACTCTGAAGGTCTGACAGTATTTTTTCCCTTGATTGCCATGCAATCATATCAAGAAGCTAATTACAACTAGAAAAAGTGCCTGATTATTGATCATATTTATAATAAGTATATGATTCAATATTTAGGTTTTTTCTATAAGCTAAACTTCAAGAAAACACTTGTTTGGCTTTATTTGAATAGACTATTTTGCTTTGCTGTGACAACATTTTAGCATTGTCTGTCCAAAGAAAGCTAACTTCACATGATGTATTTTATCAATCTTCCTTCTAAGTATGCATGACATTCTCTGAGTGAAATGTTCATAATATGTAATTGCCGAAGGATGACCAAAATCCGGCATTCATACGTTGGCAGTATCTTACTGAGAACCATGCCTATGAATGTCAACACATTTGCATAATCTGACTCAGGCTTCAGAACTACTTTGAAACTGTTGAAATCTATCGATCCAATCTTGATGTGCCTTCTCCACCTCCTAAGGGCAAGTTACACTGAGATAAACCAGGTAAAACAAGGGTAATTAATAATGGGTCCAATATGTAAAAAACTCCCTTTTGTGAGAGAAACACTGGAATACTAAAATATATTTCAAGTTCTGTAGTAAATAAAATTATTAATATTTATTTACAATAAAGTAACTTTAAGTACTTGATTAAGATTAAAAACGTTCACTAAATAATACTCTTCTTTTTCTTTTTTGACACTGGACTTGGAATCTTATAAATTTTAGTCAGGCAGTCAACAACTGACAGAGTGGAGGTATATCTTCAGGACTCATTTTCTTTTCAATTATTTTCATTTTGAACAAGCATGCTTTATATTTCCTATTTTTCTTATTTCACATGTGACATATACTATCTCTGTTAGCTCTGCCATTAATAATAATCTTAACTTAGTCTTACTTCGGGGCTTGCTCTGGTTCTCTTAGCTTGGAAGATGTACAACGGGTGTACCCAACAAATAGTCTCCTCCTATCTAAATTGCTTTAGTTCATTTCTCCTCCTTAGGGTAATGATATTACCTGAATTCCAACCTAAATATTAAAGGAACACACTCTTACAGGTTAGAGAACAGTAGGTGGATTTCCCATACACACTCTTCAATGTTGATAAAATATGCCCTATATAATATGATGAAACACCCATATAATATTATGAAACACACATACAGTTATTCTAAACAAAAAATTATTCTAAGGGAATCATGAGGATCCATATAAGAATGCTTTTCCAGTGTTTTTCCTTTTATTTTCACCTTTATGATAGTAAATATTTTTTGATATTTTTCAATAATGATGAATCATATTTGGAACAAACACTCTAAGCAGTTATTGGTAAGAGTCAGTTGATTCAGTACTTTCCTGACAAGCATGCAGAACTAAGTGCAGTTCCCAAGACACACTTAAAGGTCTGGTCCTATGATCTTCTAATCCCAGCTAAAGTGAGGACAAAACAGGTGGATCCCTGGCACCTACTGGCCATTCACCTGAGCTTTACATGGCTAGCTCAATTCCAGAGAGTACCAAGTATCAAATAAACAAAATAAACAAGTTAGATTGTAACTGAGTAGTGAAAACCTTTCTTCTGGCCTCTGACTCTGCACATATATGTGCATCCACATACACAATAGATATACAAACACACACTTTACATTTAACTCCATATTATTTTGTAAACAAAGTCCATACCCTATTTTACTGTAACATTTGCAGAGTGAAATTAAGCAATCACAATACAGAAGATAGTACCAAAGGTAAATTTTGAAACATGACATTGATGAAGCAAATGCTAAAGCTGGAAATGATAAAGAGTATTTCAGGATAAAAAGACATTTTTTAAACATACTTGACTTGAGCAGTAAACTCTTTAATTCTAAATTCCTCTTAAAGTACATCATCTTGATGGTCCAGGTGCACAGGCACTGAGTATTTCTTATTTGCACCTAGAAATTATAACATTTCTCATAGTCATTAAACTTTTCAAACACAACACATTGAATTAGTCACCTACGATTACTGAAGGACTTGGTTTCTGTTTTGTCATCACCCTGAGACCCCATTGTTGTTTTCATAAGTACACATCTCTCTTTCTCTCTCTCTCTCTCTCTCGCATGCACGCATGCATACACACACACTCAAGTGAGTACACACACTCTCTCACACACACACCAGACATCATAGCACTCACAATACATAGCATAATACAAAGAGACATACAGAATATACAGTATATGCAGGAATCACATATCATACTTAATGTATGCATTCTACAGAAAAAACATATAAAGCACACAAATACGCATACACACAAACACACACACAACTCTGTTGGCCTTGCATTCCTTGGCTGCTTAGAATTAACCCCAAAAATATTCTTCCAGCCCACACCCAAACTCCTCTGAAAATTCCTGCCTATTTAGATCCACATTTTTCCTGAAGAACTACTTGTCAATCACTTTACCAATGGAACTTTCTCAAAATCAACATTCTCTTTATATTTCTGGAGTGTATAATATTTTATGCAGTAATATTGTTAGTAGAAACTATTTCAGTCTACAAAGAGGCAGTGGGAGCATTCCTTTTGGTTATGAGATTTATGTCTAATTGTTCTTACAACTCCTGAAAGATTGTATAAATGGATACCATATTCACTTTGTATTATAAACTTAAATAATGCTGTTTGCACATACAGTTCTACTTAAAAACAACCCATGACATGAATATTTACCAAGGATATCTTTAAGCACCATATAATTTAAGCAAACCAGGGAATCCCTTTAAAATGTGCGAACGATATGGCATGCTGAGACTTCCTGGCTGACTTCTCTGCCTTTTCTTCCCTCTTTGCTTCATCTTATATCTTCCTTCACTGAATGGCTGCACAACTTTTGATTCTGTGTAGTCTTTCATTCCTGTCCACAAGAAGAGCTACTTTTAATCAACACCATTTATGTCCTTGTCTTTCATTGATAGTTAATGATTAAATTATTATTCAGGGATGTCTTCCTCAAAGGTAAAGTCACGTGCAGATAAGTTTAATCTATATGCATTGAATTAACTTTGGTAATCAGAGAAAGTGATAGTACCCTCATTTATTAAAAACACACAAGCTACAACTTCTACACTAAAAGTGTGGGATATCCCAGGCAAAACAAGCAAATGGCTAGCTCAAAATCAAGAAGTATAGAATAATGGTTTTCAATAGATAAAAATTTACTTTATTTAAAAGTCTCAGTCATTTTGAATATGTAATATTCTGACATTAAACTCTTAAATGCAATACTCACTGAATTCCTTTGTACTTCTGATGTGAACTCAAAACTTGTTTCAAAACAAAAAATATAAGTGTTACATGTATGCTGGACATAACAATGCCCTCTTCCAATTCATATAATAAAGGACTTTTTTTGGCTATAACCATACTTGACTTATGACCAATACCTTGTTTTACATGAACACATGTTCATGAATTCTTTATCTCCATGTAAAAGATAAATTGCAGAACATTAATTGATGCTCTTCATTTATGAATATAAAAGATTTCAATATTAGTATTAAATATTGTAATTCAGAATTGGGGTTGCTGCTCAGTACTAAAGCATGTTCTTGTCATGTGCAAGGTTGCTTCTATAAGTCTGAATAGAAACTGTAATTCAAGAATGCAGAATTAATGTATAACATTTTCCTTTAATTGAAGGAGGAAAAATAAAAATCATAAGAAATATAAGCCTATTTAAGATGAAGGAGAAAATGATCCCCATAGTATTAAATAATTGTATAACAATGAGTAACTACACACACATATATGTATATATATGCATATATATATATATATATATACATATATGTGTGTTAATATCCATCTATGAGTATGTTTATAAATGATAAGTTCATTTTATAACTCATCACTAAATGCAGAGAGTTGAACACAAGGTGAAGTCCCCTGAGTGCCCTTTATCAAAGCCAGAATTCCTCAAAGAATTCACTTATTTGTTCTATAACTTCTCTTGTAAGGTCAAGAATGGAAGAAGAAACTGAAAATATGTTTTTAATTTTAATTTGTTGAATACATTTAAAATTTGAATATCTGCTAGAAGTCTGCTTCTTAGAAACTGAAATGGTTACTGACAATTATGCATCAACTAGTGGTGAGTGACTTTTTACTACCTGTGAATATTTTAACCCATTCAAGTTGACATCTGGAGTCAGATATCACATCTCCTACAAATTTTGCTTTTTAACTCACTTTTTTCTGCACTCAAATACGCTCTTTCTTTTGTCTCAATAATCTTATATTCTGTTTCCCTACTAGAGTGTCAGCATTAATTTATTTTCTCCTTCTCATTTATGTGATACTGTTTAAAGAAAATAAGGACTGTCACATAAATAATCACAAAATCAAGAATGGACACAAGCCTGTCAGGAAACAGGAACAAGAGGATGTGTCAATTACGCATGAACATTTTGTTCTAAAAATTTCCCTGCAGGCAGACAAGGAAGAAAAGTTTATAATTCTTAAATTTAATTTAATAGACTGTAAAACAAATTTCCTAGGAATCACTGTTGGAATTGTAGGCATATTCAGGACTCAACTCTTCAAAAGTCTTTGAATGCCTTCCAAGAAATTTAATTTTGAACTGTGTTGAAGAGAACATATATAACAAAAATATTTAGAATAGAGAATATGGATTAATGGACCTAAGCAAATTTTTACCAATAAATCAGAATATTTGGAAGCTGAGATCACAGAGATTGATGCTATTACAGCACAGGCTTTACAAACAAGGCATGACTGAATGAACATACGATACAAGTAGTTAAAGAACCATGAATAACTATAGTGACCTTTGGATAATGGCTTCTCTTTAAAGGTTACTATTCTCCTGAGTAAGCTACCATATATGACAAAGATATTGTCACAGTCGCTCTTTGATATTTTTTTGTTTTGTTTGTTTGCTCTTGAGATTTAAAAGACTGATCTGGGAAGTGATTCTTCCCCTGGTTTATCAGAAAGCTTCTGTTCTTAGACCACAACTGTATCTTTAGAGAAGACAATCTCTTACAACAAAATACTGGTACTCTTATCTTCCAATTATGAAAACTTAATTTAGCCTACAACTGAAGTGATCTTGGAAAATAACTCTGGCTTCATTAGGAGAATGCAGCTCAGTCAAATCTCAGTCAGGTAAATGCACATTTATTTCACTGAGGATGTGTGCAATGCTCAGCAAACAAGGGACTCTATATTCACATTCACAGCTTCAGAATAATTCTACAACACTCGTATAGTTACGCTCGTGTCAGAACACAGATGCATTGCAATGCAGTGACATAACATTAGCGCAAGAATATTCCAAAGTACTAGTGGAACATGATTCAAAAATTCACAATTTACCATTATGTGTTTTTGTTTGTTTGGTTTGGTTTTTTGGTGATGGGTGGCGTGAGATTCAGCAAAAAGATGTATTGAATTTCAGATTTTTAATTTTTTATAAAAGGAATGAAAATGTAAGAGAAAATGGTATACACTAACTTGGCTATTTCTAAATATTATTCTGTGCAGTTGCCAGGGAATAAGAATGTCTTTTCAAAAAAGATTATTTTCTTTGTTTAAGCTGGACCTTGATTATTTTTAGTTTTCTTGGTTGTTTTATCATAATAGGAAAGATGTGAACCTATAGAAGAGAAAATAAACTATAGAGAAGAAAACTTAGTCGAAAAGATATAATATTAGATGATTGGACAGGAAACCATAAAGTTCTTATTATTACACCAACATCCAATGTCAATATTATTTAGTGTTCCTTATATCAGTTTCTCTGCAACAGAGATATGCAAATTCAGGTTAAAATTTCTGGGAATTAGGAAGCTAGTTGGTGGAACAATGGAGGAGTAAAGGTATCCCTGATTTATAACAACCAAAGTTATCCCGGAAGACATAATAAACAAAAGAAAACAAAGTATAAAGTAGAGAGGTCAACACACAAAACTCTAGTCCATGACAAAGATATCTGTGATAATACCTCACAAGTAAGGGAAAAATGCAACTATAATAATCATAATAATCATTTATGGAAAGGAACATCTAAGCTTAGATTTTAAATTTAATTTTAAAAGTTAGAAGGTAAGAGGGATAAATATTTTGATTAAAAACCTGAATATTTTCCACAATGATGGCAAGAATTAAGATAGAAGAGTAATAGGCCAGCAGAGATGACAAATATGAAATTATTTTAAGCAAATTATAAAAGGGAACAAATCAGTTGTAGAGGACATTTTCAACTCACTGAGGGAGTGACAAATTTAAATTTCTTTACTGCAAAGTAACATAAATATTTTCTTGAAAGAATGTTAGCTTAGCTGATTTTGAAGCACATAATTTATCTCTGAATTTAAAAAGTTGAATCTTTTCCCTTGTTATCTTGGTTAAATGTTATTTGTTTTGGCAAACATTTCTTTTAAGAACGGTGACATAGAGAGTCTGCAGAGTGATGAGTGGTATAGTAACATCCTTGATGCATGTCTGGCTTAAGGTGACTGAACCAAGAGGTGAGGAGGTAATTAGGAGTGTTTAATCAGATCAACCATGAACTATTTAGAGTCTGAAGTATATAAATGCAAAAATTCCCAGATTCTAAGAATAGACAAGTATCAATATTATTATCTCATATAAGTCTGGGAACATAAAACAAGTCCCTATCCTAAATACTTTAATCCAAAAATGTTTAGAAACAGATTGCACACTTGTTTGTGATGTTTATTTTCTTCTCTTTCAAAATTTGTAGAGACTGGGAAGTAGAGAGAAATTTCTGCAGCACTCTTCTTTAGAATTATTTTTCAAGGATGCCAAAGTCATCAGTATTTCTTTTTCATGAGCTCAAGATGGCACCTGCAGCCTCTTCTTAGGAGAAGTGGTGCCTGCAGTGAATCTGGAGGTCTCCTGGAAACCTGCTCAGCAGGAGAGGGCTAGAGGCTTGACACACACTTCATGTCTGCTTTTATGTCTTCTCAGTTCACAAAGTCTGCATCTCATGTAAATGTGAAGTTAAAATTGCCAACTAGCACTTGTTACCTGAAAATGCACATTCCCATGGTTCTGAGGTTTGATTGCCTTTTCTAAAGTAACTGCATGTTCCAAAGACTAAACCGAATGAGAAACATAAAAAAGAAAATAGTCTGTGTTTCCCAAATTAATAGTTATAGTTGGTGATATCTTTTAGTATTAAATCTCTATCACTTTTCCAACTGAAGATGCCCCCTTAATAACCTTTTGATATAGTTTGTACTGAAGAAGTGATTTATCCAGTATAATAAAGCTGTAATGATGAGGACAATGCTCAGCTTCTGAGGTTGTTACATGTGTAAAAATTCACCCAAAAATAAAAATGCAGTCTCAGGAAAGAACATACTTAGTAGATTGCAAACAGAGAATCACAGGCCCTGGGCTTGTTCTTCAACATTGCACTTAATGAAGAAAATAAAATACAAAAAGTAAAGTAGGCATAGGGTCTCACTCATGTGGGACGTAAGGCAGGAAGATAAAAAGTGCAAGGTCAGCATGTGCTATTTAGAACATTCAAGGTCATCCTGGACTATGTGATACTTTGTTTTGAAAATAACAAGCAAACAAACAAATAAATAAAATTTTCCAAAGTTTTGCTGATTTCCCTTTTCAAAAGTACCAGATGTAACATTTTAATAATGAATTCATGTCTAAAGATTTGAAGGAACGTCTACTACAAGGTCTAAGTTTTAAATGTACTAGACATAAACCTGACTGCTGTTGCTTACATAGTTAAATGATTAATTAGTAATACCTCTTAATTTTTCCATGTGGGTCTCCAATAGTTGTAACACTATTATTTATAATTTTAGTCAAATATTTTTAGCTTTGTCAAAAATAAATTTACCATAGATATTTAAATTAATAGAACTAATTTATTCAATTTATTGATCTCTAATTGTGCCTCAAAATTATGGAAGCATAATGTATTTGAACCAGATAATGTAAGTCCCCCATTTCTGACTAACTAATTCAAATTTATTTGGCTATTCAATATTAATTTTCATGATAGCTTGGTAAATTTTTCATTAAAAGGCTTGTTAGTATGCTGTTAGTGATTTTTGTTGTTGTGTGGCCGTCTTTCTTGGATAACCAGTCCCCAAATTATGATACAGATGACACAGAGACTTATTATTAATCATGAATTCTCGGTCTTAAGCTTGTTTCTGGCAAGGTTTTTTAAATTAACTTAAATTAACCCATTTCTGTTAATCTATGTTATACCCCTAGGATCACTTACTATAGAGACAACAGAGAGATCTGGATGCCTGATTGGGGAACGTTCCTCTGCAACGTTGGGGAATTCTTATACTGCCTATAAGCCTAAAATATCTGGAAGAGTTTTCTATGAAGCATGAACGTTGCAAGACTATCCTACCTTGTCTTGAAAAAGTTTGGCCATCTGTTTTCCATTGTGTCTTGCTTGTCCAGTTTATAAAATATACTGTCAGCAGTTGAGACAAGGACAGTTCTTTTCCCAAATGGTTAGGTTTGCCACAGTGGAAGCAAACTCCATATGGAGGTTCTTTGATGCTTGTGCTGCCAGGAGCAGATGTGTCTCAATGTTATGAAAAGTTTTATATTTTTAAAACATCTTAAATGCCATATTCTGTAGGTCTCTGAAATATTTGATGAATATACATAGCCTTGAAAACATACCTAATATTATATATA
>LOJH01045517.1:0-13581 GCA_001685095.1 Ellobius talpinus
TGGAAGAGCAGGCAATGCTCTTAACCACTGAGCCATCTCTCCAGCCCCCTTGGGCTTCTTTATAAAGAGAAAATCATGAAATAAGTATATGAGGCCATTTTAATATAAATTATTGAATAAGCAAATGAGAAAAGCTCATTCTTCTTCATAAAACAGTTAAAATAATATGTATGGATACTATCCCCTCCAGAAGATGGAGCATATTCTCTCCTTTCTTGTCAAGACTAGACTAGACTTTGGTTTGTTTTCAAGTAATAGCATATGATAAAAAATATGGCTATAAAGGAAAAACTGGCATATATTCTCAAATGAGTGCCCATCCCCAGTGCACCGTGTGTCCCCTGTAATATAGAATGGGTGCCCATCCCCAGTACACCGTGTGTCCCCTGTAATATTGAATGGGTGCCCATCCCCAGTGCACCACATATCTCCTGTAATATAGAATGAGTGCCCATCCCCAGTGCACCGTGTGTCCCCTGTAATATAGAATGAGTGCCCATCCCAGTGCACCGTGTGTCCCCTGTAATATAGAATGAGTGCCCATCCCCAGTGCTCCGTGTGTCCCCTGTAATATTGAATGGGTGCCCATCCCCAGTGCACCACATATCTCCTGTAATATTGAATGAGTGCCCATCCCCAGTGCACTGTGTGTCCCCTTGTAATACTGTGATGAAAGGGGAATTCTTCTCTGAACCCGTGAAGCTATGAAGATGATGCCCAAGTTGTAATGGAGACCCAAGATGGCTAGAGCTGTGGGATGCCTACTGAGAAAAGGATAAGTCTATATTGGAGCCAACTCAAGAGAGAGTTTATATGTACCACAGGCAGCAGAGCTGAAGAGCAGGGCTACCCAAGCCTTTGGGAACCCATGAGAGTCCATTGTGCATCCTAGAACCTGGACATGGAGCTGAAGGATTCAGTGTTTTTCCTGCTAGGTTTCTGTTTTGCTTCCATATGCTTTCCTTGATATATTTCCTCCCTACATTTTGGAATAGGAATGTTCACTCTGTACCATTGTGTGTTGGAAGTATGACCTCATTTTTAGTGTTGTAAGGACCCATACCATAGCTTGAGTCTCGGGGGAGACTTTGAACTTAAATATTGTTGGGACTGTTAAAGACTATGGGGACTTTTGAAGGTAGACTGGATGCATTTTGCATTCTAAGATCATGAGGTATGGATGGTTTATATCATTTAAAATGATATGTTTGACTCTCAAGTTCACAAGCGGTGAAGTTGTGGTGTTTAATATTGTCCATTTGGTGGGATTTATAACCACAATGGAAACATGCCCCCACTCACGTTTGTGAAGGACTTTAAGATCAGTCTAATGACAGCAGAAAGACCAACACTAGGGAATGGTACCACTCAACGAGCTGCAGCCTTTGGCAGGATGAAAACAAGGTGAAGGTGAGCTTTCATTAGCCTGTGCTTCTGGACTGCAGACTGTGTAGGTAGGCAGCTGCTCAGGCCCCTACTGCTGTGGCCTTACTTCTGTGATGGACTGTGCACCCTCAAACTTGGAGCCACAGGAAACTCGTCCTTCTTTGAGCATTTTCTTAAGATATTCTATCATAGCCATATAACTAATGCAGTTCTGATTAATACTCGTTAGAATTGTTACCAAAGTCAGGAACGGGGCCATGGCAGTAATCCAGGGCTCACACGGCACTTGTTCGTCTTCAACATTCCAAAACTAAGTAAAAACTCAACTAAAAATCAAGGAAAGGCTGCCATAGATGTGACAAGCTTAAAACTTGAAAGTAGATAGCTTGAATTTTTTTCTTTTCAAAATTGTTTTAGCCACCATAATCCCGCTCCTTTTTTGATGTACTAGGGCTGAGGGCATTAAGGTCAAATGGAATTTAGTTAGTTAAATGTTTCTTAGTTTTGGAAACTTTACCATGTTTCAAAAACATCTTGCCTGGGTAACCAAACTGAGTAATCCATGTATAAGAACTGTCTTAGGTCTGTTTGTGATGTTATAATGAAAGACCTGAAACAGGCTAACTTACACAGAACAGAAATGACTTCCTCACTGTTTCGGCAACTAAGAATTTCAGAATGGGGTGCAGCAGATCTGCGGGAGATGGTGTATCTTTCCTGGCAGCTGTGTCCTCCCGTGGGTAGAGCAGAAGAGAATAAGCTTTACCCCTCCCTGTTTAATAAGATCCTCAGGCACACCTGTGAAGGATGTGCCATCATAGCTCCTGAGTTCCTAATGGCCTTATCTTGGCATTCTATCACATTAGGAATTAAATTTTAACATACTAATTACATACATACAATGATACATAACATAGCGAACACTCTGTAAATTATCACTGCAATTTTTTTGTTAATCTGTAACTTCAGTATTTAAAGCTTACACAGAACAGATGACTTCCTCATTGTTTCGGCAACACTGTATCTGTTAAAGCTTAGGTTAAAAAAAATGAAAGTCCATCTACCTCTTTGATGGAGTCCACATCAACTCAACAAGTATCTCCCACCTGACTGAAACAAATTTCTGTGCAAGTTTAGTTAAATATATTTATATTTAAGTTACTAAACAATATTCAAAAATGAAAAAAGTATAGATGTATATTTTTAGAAGATTTGTTTATTTACTTTATTGTATATGGGTGTTTTATCTACATGTATGTCTGCACACCAGAAGAGGGCATAGGATCCCATGGGACTCAAGTTATAGATTGTTGTGAGCTGTAATGTGGGTGCTGGGAATTGAACTCAGGACCTCTGGGAGAACAGCCAGTGCCCTTAACCATCTCTCTAGCCCCTAGCTCCATCTCTAGTTAATTTTTGTATAAAGTTTTAAATTACAGGTTGAGGTTATTTCTTACAACAGCAATTGTCAGTTCCCCCACCCCACATACCCTCTTCCTAGTCTGTGATAACCTTTCTTCTATTACCATGTCTTCTTTCCCCCACTTATGTAAGACTGAAACTTTGAAACAGCTAGAGGAAAACAAGAAACACTTCCAAATACAATCATAGATAATGATTTCCTGGGCAGGACTCCAATAGCTCAGGAAAGAGTTTCAAAAATTGAGAAATGCGTCACACTGAGCTAAAAATTTCTGCACAGCAAAGGGCAACGATTACCAGACTGAAGTCATGGCCTGCATAATGGGAGAAAATCTTTGTTGGCTCTTCATCTAACAGGGATTAATATCAACAATATATAAAGACCCAAAAACTTGAACACAAGTAGAATAAATAATTTAATAAATACACAAAATTTGCCTGCAAATGGAGAAATACAAATGGCTAGTATATACGTGAAAAAATGTTCAAACATGTTTGGTCATTTGGGAAATAGAAATTCAATTTTTTAGCAAGTTAATTCATGTTTTTTGAAAAAGGCTTTCAATATAACATAAACTGAGTTTGCCTCAAACTTATAGGTATTGGTCAGCCTCACTTCCTGTGTCCTGGCAAAACCACATACATTTTAGAATTAGTTTGACAATTATAAAATATCTTGTAAAAATCGGATTGGAATTGCATTAAATGTACTGATTGGTCTAAGATTGACATAGTAGTCGTCTGAGCTCAGGCCTTTGAACTTTTTCTTCATTGTTATATGATTTTCTTTATATGGGCCATGCACATGTTTAGTTGGATTAACACTTAAGTATTTAATGGCACTATTCATAGAAATACATACTTAAACAATATTGACCTTAGTTAACTCAATTATTAATCATAGAAAGTGTTTTGATGATTCTTTGAGTTGTCCACAGAAATGAATATTATCTACAAAGAGAAATAGTTTTATTTATCCTTTTGTAATCTTTATATTTTCTGTTATTTTTAGCACTGGCTATGATTTCTGTCTAGGATGCTGCTGGACTAGGAATGCTGAGAGCAGACTTATTTGTCTGTCCCCCTTAAGGGGACAGGTTTTAGTTATTCATGAGTATCACAGTAAGTGCAGGTCATATAGAAACATCTTTGATCAAATTAAGAAAGTCCCCTCTGTGTCAGTTTGCTGTCACGATAACAAATACCTTGTCAGCTTAGGAGGAAAAATGGGTTGTTTCAGCTCATGGCTTCAGAGGTGCTAGTCTGTGGTCAGTTGGCTCAGTTGCGTTTATTTGTGCCTATGACAAGCCACCACATCACGGTAGGAGTCATGGGGTAGGAGAAACTTCTTATAACTATGACTAAGGGACCAGGGCTCCACAATGCTCTTCGGCGACACACACCCAGGGACCTGACGATGTCTGTCTAGGCTCTCTAAGGATTCTGTCAGCTTCCCAAAAAGCCTCGAAACCTACGGACTTTCAAAGGACTCTTATAAACCAAACCTTGGCACCACCACCTCCTAGTTTTTACAGTTTCTGTTTTTCATGATGAACATGTTTGTTTGTTTGTTTGTTTTGGAGACAGGGTTTCTCTGTGTAGTCCTGGCTGTCTTGGAACTCACTCTGTAGGCCAGTCTGGCCTGGAACTCACAGAGATCTGCCTGCCTCTGCCTACTGAGGGCAGGGATCTTCTGAGATGATGGTCCCACTTCTCTTTTTGAGTTAGTAGTCACAGGTAATGCCTTACACGGACGGACACTAGAGCGCTGAGTCAGAGTTGTGCTAGGATGCTGTCAGCTTTACAGATTCTGTATTCGGGCTGCTCAGATCTGATGCTGATCTCCCCTAGTGAATTCTATGTTTCTTGTTTTTAAATTTTTGAAATGTATATACAGTATTAGGTTTCATTTTTGTCATATTGAAGCAAAAATTGTTAGGTTGATTCCACGACCCATTGTTCTCCCTATTCCCGATGACATCCCACCTTGCACCCCTCTGTCCTACCCCATAGCTTCCTTTCTGCTCTCAGGGTGTGTGTCCTAGTCTCCCCTCTGAACACCTTCTCTCCCCCACATAATCTCTTTCCTAGCTTCCCAGCCTACACCCGCAATCATACTCACATGTAAATGTATAAACACTGTAAGCTAATGTCTTAGCTTTTCTATTGCTGTGCTAAGAACACTGACCCAAACAAACTCAAGGAGGAAAGGATTTATTTGGTGTACACTTCCAAGACACAGTCCAGCACTGAGGGAAATCAGCTCAGGAACTCAGGCAGGAACTTAGAAGCCGAAACTGAAGCAGAGGCCATAGGAGAACCCAACTTACTGGCTTGCTCTTCCTTGCTTGTTCAGTTTGCCTTCTTATACACCTAGGACCACCTTCCCAGGGATTTTTAGGAATACATAACTTACTTTTCTAACAGAAGAATAGACTTTTGAACCAACGCTTGAGCTATATTCTCATACCATACCATAATAAAATCAACTTTTATTGTGATTTGACCATGAATCAAATAAATTCCTAGAAGCCAGGAAGATAGTTTAGTTGGTAAAGCGCTTGCCAGGTAGCTCTGAGGACTTGCATTTGATGCCTTGTACCCATGTAGAAAGCTGGGTGTGTCTATAATGTTTCTGTGATGTAACACCATGACCAAAAGCAACCCATGGAATAAGGAGTTCACTTGGGCTCATGGCTACAGAGGAACAAGAATCCATGATGGTTGGGAAGCGTGTAAGCAAGCAGCATACATAGTGGCTGGAGCAGGATGCTGAGGGTTCCAGCCTCAAACACAAGCATGAAGCAGAGCATGAACTGGAAGTAGGTGAAGCTATGCTTCCTTCAGGAGGACCACACCACCGTCATACCACCAAAACCTCCCTGAGCAGCGCCACCAACTAGGAGCCACGTTCAGTGGCTCAAGTGAAACTCAGGCCCAAGGGAGAAACCCTGTCTCACAAAAACTGAAAACCCAAAGTAAAACAAAAATAAGATGGACACATGTGCACACGATCCTTGAAGCTTAACCCCAGTGACACACCTCCTCCAGCAAGGCCACACCTCCTAGACCTCCCTGATCAGTACCACCAACTGGGAACCAAGTATTCAAATGCCAGAGCCTATGGGGACATTCTCCTTCAAACTACTGCAGGGAGGATCACAGAGCAAGAGACACAGTCTCAGCCTCTGGCTTCCATGCTTGCACATACATGTGCACACGTACCCCGCACACAAAAGCTGTATTATACTTCTTGGTTTCACTGTGTCTGCGATGCTGTGTGCATTGCCCACATCACTGTCGTGTTTCATGTGCCCCGTTTGTTTAGTTTTCTCTATAGATGACTGATCTACTCCTATAACTCTACTGCACACTCTGTCTCATCAGTGGCTCCCGTTGTCTGCATTTGTATCTGCAAAGTGGGCGAGCATCACCAAAATGTCTAAGGCGCTCCACATGATGTAAAATGGAGGAATATCTATTCACATTTTTCTCTTATGTAAATTAGCTTAAGCTTGAAAAGTTATGTAAGCTCTTTGATTCACCAAGCTGGACTTCATTAGAATAGTATTTTGGTCTGTCCTTGATGCCCTGTCTATGGTGAGGAGACATCTGTGTCTCTCCTGGGAAAATTCACGGACAGATGTAAATACACGTGACACGAAGTCTGTTACATTATGTGCAAAACATGCTTTGTTGGTTGTGTTCTCTCCCCTGACTTCTTAAGTTAATCAACTCAGTTCTACAGCCAGCGCTCACTCTGTGTGACTTCCATTTTCCTATAGTTGTTATTTCTCAGGCTTCTTATCATTGCTGCTAATGAACTCTTTCTTTCTAGTTTCTATTGGATGGTTTGACCACCTTATAAAATCTAACAGCTATTACACAACACAGATAGCTGTCACCATCTGAACGCCTTGTGTCCTGAACATACTTCTGCCATAGATCTGCTGCACATACGGACATTAAGGATCTGTTATCTTTGCCTCTTGTCAAAAGAGAAATTCCTTGACAAACTGTGTGACTGCTTTATGGTAGCTATCCAGAGTGACCATGACGAGGCCACTCAGAGCTAGTTTAATACACTAGCCTTTTCTTTTTTTTTCTCTTGTCCTGAGGTTGAACTCAGGGCCTCGTAAATGCTAAGCCAGTGCTCTGCTCTTGTTCTACCTCCCAACCTTGTGCCTTCCTCCCCGGTCACTTCAGACTGAACTGGAATTGTTGTTTCAGGGACCCGTGACATTAAGGGATGTTACTGTGGAATTCACCAAGGCAGAATGGAAGTTACTGACCCCTGCTCAGAAGTCCCTTTACAAGAATGTGATGCTGGAGAACTACCGTCACCTGGTCTCTGTGGGTGAGAAAATTTCCTCATCTATAACCACAGTTGTTTCCATTTCCTCTCCCATTGGCTGGACCACGTAAAGTCTCTGTAAGTCAAGTGATACTTTGTTTCACGATTCAGAGTTAATTTGTTTGGGAATACCTGAGAAAATATGTGTGTTTCTGCCTCTTCATTTAGAGAAGAAATTTGTGGCTGGGTGGTTGTGGCACACGCCCTTAATCCCAGCACTCAGGAGGCAGAAGCAGGTGGATCTCTGTGAGTTCAAGGCCAGCCTAGTCAACAAGAGCTAGTTGCAGGATGGGCTCTAAAGCTTCTGAGAAACCCTGTCTTGAAAAGCCCCCAACCCCCCAAAAAAGAAAGAAAAGAAAGGAAGAAAAAGAAAGAAAGAAAATAATAAATGTGTGAAGCACAAGCGAGATCCTCACTGCTTGTCTGAAATTGTACCTCACTTCCAAGGAAACTATGTTATCTCCTTTCTCTTTAATAGGTTACCGTGTGATTAGGCCAAGTGTGATCTCCAAGTTGAGGAAAGGAAAAGAGCCGTGGGTATTAGAAAGAGAACTTCCAAATCAGAACCGTGCTGCTGGTGCGTTTGAAAAAAATCATGTTGCATGTGACCCTTTGAAATATTTGTCAAGATTTCCTTTAGAAACCGTTTCTCAGGAATCTCCCTACGTTCTCTATAGTTCTAGAAATGATTGAAAATACTGTCTACATATGTTTGAATCCCACAACACACCAATTTTTCTTCTCTCCATGGAAAGACCTGCAGCATGGTCTCATGGCCAGCTGCCTGCTGCAGCCACTCGGGATCCTGCAGCCAACTGTGTGGAAAGCAAAAAGCCTAGAAAACAGCGATATTCCTCAGCACGTGAGGAGATTGGTGTTCTGAGAAATTCACTTTATTGTTGGTCTCCAGATTGCTCTGGACATATGAAGAAATGAAGTACAACTCTGTGGTCTGCTGACTACAGTAATGCTGCTCCACTTACATTGTCCTTTGTGGTTTCTGTTATCCCGGGTCGACTGCAATCTGGAGATATTAAATGGAAAATTCCAGAAATCAACAATTCATAAAATTTAAGCCACATGCCATTCTGAGCAGCATGGTGGGCAGTCTTGCTATTAGTCACTAGCACAGATCTAGATGACACCCCCACCCCGAGACCCTCTAGAATAACAAACAATGAAAACTGTCACCAGTGGTTTAGAGGAAAATTTCATTTGAGAGTGCTTTCAACTTGACATACTTGCCTGAGGACTAAGAATCAACCTTTGACCATAATGGTGTGTTAAAATCTTGATTCCTTTGTAGACAAACGAGGGAATGTTGCTGACCCCAGAGCCAAACATCAGGAACATCAGGCTGGAAATGCAAGGCAAGTTCAAGAATTAATGTGTAGGATAGAAGCTTTGTGAGGAAGAATAGTCTTGTTTGAAATGCTGGGAATGGGAGAGAGATTGTTGATTAACGAAATGTCATTAAACAGGCACTGGAGTGAATTCCAAAGATTATGACCCAAACAGGCATGCCTTCCTGAGGGGTGTGGTTTAGGATCAAGAGAGCCAAGCTTTGTGGTTATCTTTTCCTTTTTCTGAACTATGCACTAAGGGAGGCTTACAGTATGGTGTGGCCGTTAGGAAAGCCCGAGACTTCAGGAGAAGCCTCATTCTGTACAGTGTTAAGTCGTGGTGTGGATCAGTGTTCACAGTGGAAAAGCCCTATGAACCTGACGAACAGGATTAGTGAAGTCATCATCAAAGTTATTCAGAGATGCACAGCACCAATAAAGCTTTGAAAGTCCTATTAACGAATTGGGAACTTTCCTTCTAGGAAAGGAGAACTCAACAGACGTCGGAAAACTGTCACCCAGCACGAAAGCTATGACTGCAGTGAATGCGGAAAGTCCTTCTGCCAGAAGTCTTCCCTCGTCGTGCACCAGGAAACACACACCAAGAAGTCCTATAAGTGCGAGAAATGTGGGCAATCTTTCTATAAAAATGAAGAGCTCATGGTTCATCAGAAAGTTCACACCAGAGAGAAAACCTACGCGTGTAAAGAATGTAACAAAATCTTCTACCACTTATCATCCCTCACTAGACACCTGAGAATCCATGCAGGGGAGAAACCCTATGAATGCAGCCAGTGTGAGAAATCTTTCTACCAGAAGCCACACCTCATGGAACATCAGAAAACACACACCGGGGAGAAACCTTTTGAGTGTAAGGAGTGTGGGAAGTTCTTCTATGTGAAGGCATACCTCCTGGTGCACCAAAAGACACACACCGGGGAGAAACCTTTTGAGTGTAAGGAGTGTGGGAAGTTCTTTTCCCAAAAGTCACACCTCACAGTCCATCAGAGGACCCACACAGGGGAGAAACCCTATAAATGTAAGGAATGCGGGAAACTCTTCTCTAGGAATTCACACCTCAAAACACACCAGAGAACGCACACAGGCGAGAAGCCCTACAAGTGTAAGGAATGTGGCAACTGCTTCTACCAGAAGTCAGCCCTCACCGTGCACCAGCGAACCCACACTGGGGAGAAGCCCTTTGAATGCAGTAAGTGTGGGAAAACCTTTTACTATAAGTCAGACCTCACCAAACATGAGAGGAAACACAGCGGGGAGAAGCCCTATGAGTGTACGGAGTGTGGCAAATCCTTCTCGGTAAACTCAGTCCTCAGACTACACGAGAGGACTCACACGGGGGAGAAGCCCTATGAGTGTGACATATGTGGGAAGTCCTTTTCTCAGAAGTCACATTTCGTCATACACCAGAGGAAGCACACGGGGGAGAAGCCCTATGAGTGCCAGGAGTGTGGGGAAAACTTTATCCAGAGGTCACAACTCACCACACATCAGAAGACACATGCCAAGAAAGGGAAAACTTCCAAGTAGCCTGAGTTCCGGGTTCCTGCCATATTTCATCCTTCTGATGTAATCCACACAGAAGGAGAACCATCTAAGTAACGAGGAAATATTTGTCAGCCATGTTTATCTTTTCCTTATAGAATTATCAGCATGTGTATAGAAGGAAATTCTGTGGTGTTATTAGGAAGACCTTTACAATATGGCCAATTTTTATAAACACCAGGTGACAGAAACTGTAAGACATGAGAGATAAAATGGGGCAGAAGTCAAGTAAGTGAGTGTCCAGAAGTTCTGTCGTAGCATCTGGCACTACACATCCCAAGTACACAGTGAGGACCTCCCATGGGTGTTCCGAGACCTCAAGAGTCTCTCACACAGTTGCACTTGTCTTAAAAAGATCAAGGGGAATTGGTGAACAGATTGCAACAGATATGGAAGCCTTATCAGAAACACATCCATCACTGAATGTTAGTTATACTAATACTTTGATCATAGCTAGGTAGGCACTTTCAGTATCTGAAATATTTTTAAGAAAAACAAAAGGAATTTATCCTGAAGGCAGCAGTCACACTGTGAATCATGTTGCCAGTTCCAAGACTGATTTTCCTTCCCAAAGAAACAAACAACAAAACCAGAAACCAACAAATACCACACATATCAAACTATTTAGAGAGTGAAAATAATCAGAAAACACCATGAAACAGAGACGTGTTTTTGATATGTAGAATGCAGGTGTGTATGTGGGTATCTACAAAACACATTTGTACGTGTGTAACTTGCCCGTGGGACTCATTGGTTATTGTGCCTCAGCTCATTAGCTAGAATGTGTGGGAACACTTGCACATCAGCAGTGATCTCCATGGATAGTGTTGTTACTGTAACCTATGTTGGTGTATCTGTTCATCTACTTCCTCGGCACTTACAAATGGGTCCAGACATTATTACTAAGTGGACCCTTCAAAAGATACTTAAAGAAAGGCCTTTGTAATTTTTCCAGCTATATGGTGATCGGCTGAACTTTGGGTCGGCGATGCAGCTGTAGCAGTCTGAACTTATCTTACTGTAGATGTTGTGGAGCGGTGGTCTCTGTGTTTGTATTTTGTATGAAAAATACCTCATTGTTTTTTCTTCTCTTTCTGGGTAGCCGAGGCAACATGGCCAGTGGCTAAAACTGAGATTCTAGGCCCTACTACCTTGACCCAGACCCCAGCATGGGCGTGCCATGCAACTTCACTGTGCCTCAGCTTCACTTCCTGTGAGAGCTACGGCAGTGGCACCCTAAAATTGCCTTGAGGTTGACATAGGTTGGCATTTTAAAGCACTCAGAACAGTGTCTGTAAAATGTAAAAACTCGACATTCGGTAATATTCTCATTAATTTGTATATCCTGAATCATACATTGGAAGGTCGGCCGCCCACTACCTATCTCCCCCCTTATTGCTGTTAGTGCCTTGATTTGATTTGGCTGTGTGTCTACCCACGGTGGCTCAGGAGCAGATCCTGAGTAGGCAAGGCCAGGGCTTCGTGAACCATGATCCATCTGCCAGATCCACGGCCCATTCTTATAGCCTCTCTAAGCTGAGATCACTTTTTTATTACTCAATTATTGCAAGAATGAAATGTTTTGTGACACATGAAGGTGGCATGAAACAAAATGCCAGTGTCTGTAAATGAAGCACTTTGAAAACACTAATCCAAACCCATTTGCTTACACTCTGCCTGTGGCTGCCCTCACACTGCTGGCCGAGCTGAGTAATAGAGGCAGGCCACATGGCTAATAGAGCCTAAGACATTGATGACTCAGCACTTTACCACATAGGTTCCTATTACTCTGGGCCTCACACCCTGCAGCGGGTCCTGAGCCCACTCTTACAAATGTTCTGTTTATTAAACATGATGCAGCAGTATATAGGTGGGTGACTTCTGTGTAGTATATTTATTTTGTGCATTGTATTTATATGTGGAAAAAGCCTAGGCTTAGAAGTATTTTTCCCAAAGAAATGTGATTTTTTTACTTACTGAATTGTTAACAGTAAAACAATTTCCTGATGAAATGTAACAAATATATGAAATAAACATTGTGTCAATTAAATTGAACTAAATTTTCAATTGTTCTTTTCCCTTGACATTCATTTATTTTCTTCCAGGGCAATGACTAGTTTTCTAATATCATTTATCATTTTCTAACTATCTCATAAAACACAGCATCTATATAATTTATTAGTATTAGTGTGTGTGTGTATGTATTTGTGTGTGTGAGATTTCTTAGCCCAGTCAACTCAGCCTACCACTGGCTGGATGAAGCCAGCCAAATGACAGACTCTAACCAGTGCCAGGGCTTATGGAAGAAATAGCTCAGTTTATGCAAAAAGAAATAAAACATGAATTTAAACTCTTAAGTTTTGAGTATGTAGAAGTGAAACATGAAGGGAACTGTGAATCACATTATTGTTGGATGGCTAGTCCCTTGCTTTACAGGGGTGGCTCGGGGTATCTGTGGCCCCCAGGAGTTTGCCAGCATTTAAGCCATGGGTAGTCTCTTGCTTTACAAGGGTGGTCTGGGGTATCTTTGGCACTCAGGAGTTTGCCAGCATCTATGCCATGGCTAGTCTGTGGCTTTACAGGGATGGTCTGGGATATCTGGCACTCAGGAGTTTATAGCATTTATGCCAACTGTCAATTCTGATTTATAAGAAGAGCTTGCCCAAGTGTACCCTCATGAATGAAAAGCAATATTGTTCAAGTTAGATTATCACCCCTGCGTTCATCTAGATCTTGAAATTGTAGAGCAACCCCCCCAATATCCCAGGGTTTTAAAGTATTGGGAAGGGAAAATATTGGGAGTAGTCACTGGTAGGTTGCCCATGTCCCAGGGGATGTCCCCACACTCATCTGCACATGGGCAGCACTAATTAGATTCAGCAGATCTTTGTCTAAAATAAGAAGTTGGGAGGGAGATGTGTTGGAAGGAGGAAGGGAGTGGGGTGTATATGATAACGGTATGTTTATATACATATCAAATCTTCAAACAATAAAAATAAAACCTGAGGATAGATTTTATCTAAAAGATTCAGCATTTAGCAAGATCTTGCAAAAGGAGATGTGTCACTGAGGGTGGGCTTTGAGGTTTCAAAAGGCTGGCGCCATTCCCATTGTGTCTCCCTGCCTCCTACTTGTGGATCAGCTGTTCCTGCTGCTATGCCTTGCTCCTCGTGGGCTCTAACACCCTGGAATTGTAATCCCAATCAAACCCTTTTTTCTATAAAGAAAATGAAATGGCTCTGGTCATGGGGTTTTGTTACACTACTAGAAAACTAAGACAACCTGCCTCCTAAAAACTTTCAAACGAGTGGTTGGTGAGATGGCTCAGTGTTCAAGAGCGCTTGCTACTCTTCCAGAGGAACCGGATTCAGTTCCCTGAACCCACATGGTGGATCACAACCATCTGTAACTCCAGTTCCAGGAGATCTAATGTCCTCTTGGGACCTCCACAGGCACCAGGTTTTATGATTTTTTTTAAAATGCTGCAAGATCCCCGGTGGCAGTAGGCAGCAG
>LOJH01045518.1:0-13581 GCA_001685095.1 Ellobius talpinus
CGGCTGTGGGGTACTGGGCGGGGCAGAAACCCCAACAAGCAAGCCCTTCATGTTACAGCCATGCTATGAGGTTCTTCAGATATGAGATGAGGCAGGTTCCCTTAGACTTCCACAACCACACAGAACGCCATCTTTGGAGCAGAGCCTCATGCTCAGTCAGGCCTTAATACGGTGGCTGAGAGCTTCCCTACAAACCCAGTAAGAGTCAGAGTCATATCACACAGCAAGTCTCCTGATCCCCAGAATTTCTGTTCTAAGTTAACTTCATCTTGGGGTAAATTAACTAATACTCTTAATGCTGTTCCTAATTGTTAGCTTACTCAGTGGAGTGCGTTAAAAGAAAAAGGTCCGCACTGTTTCATGTATGTAAACACTTGGTTCCTGCATAGCGGTTCTGTTTGTAGACGGTATGGGACCTCTAGGAGATGGGGCCTTGCAGAAGTATATCACAGGGGTGGGCTTTGAGAATTCATAGCCTCATTCCACTTCCGGTTCACTCTTTTCTGCCTTGTGTTCAAAGCTGAAGACATGGATTCTCAGCTTTCCCGAAGACATAGGTTCTCAGCTTCCCGCCCGGAACACTTGCGGAACACTTGCGGCTGTGCCTCCTCCACATGCCAGCCTCTCCCTCTGTGACTTCAGGCAAAAAGCAACTCTTCCTTCCTTCTGTAAGTTCCCTTGGTCACAGTATTTTATTGCAGCAGTGAACTGTAGTCCACTGAATTAATGGCATTTAAGAAGTTAGAATAGATTTTTTAAAATCAAATCACAAAACATCTTGGAAGTGATGATTCATTAAACATCTTGGGGAACAGCTGACATGGAGCTTTGGAACTTTACAGTCACATGGGAGAGGACATGGGTCTGTTCCTTATGAACAATTCCAAAGCAGTCACCCGGCAGACGTTTCTTAAAGACCTTCTGGGCAATTCTCGGTAGGAATTTGCCCCACACTCTAATCTTTTGTGCTGTCCTTGCAGCGTGCAGAGGTAATGACTACATGAAACTGATGAAATATTTTATCAGGATCTGGTGAAATAAATGTCTTTCTGCTAGAAGGACTCTACCAAAATAATTCAGGGAAATGAGTGCCCCTATTGTAATGTTGATCATGTCCTGTAGCTCAGCAGTAAAAGCAATGACTGTAATATCTCAGCCTTTGCACAACCCAGCCCTGCCGTGGAAAAAGCATCCTTTAAATTAATAGGAAATGGTTCTCTCCCTCTGCTAAAACTTCAAGGGCCTCATTTTGCTGAGGGAAATAGCTACTTGAATTTCAATGCATTTCAGGCTTTACCAAGGATACTCCACTATCATCACTGTCTTCCTCAGAGAACCATGTGGGGAAAGGCTCAAAATATATACACAACCCAGCAGGTATAAAGGTCTGTGGGAGCAGGTTCGCCGGGGCTACTTGCCTCTGAAATTCACAACTAACCACATAGCTCCACAGCAAGAAGAGTGTATGTCACTGTCTGACCATATCTCTTAGTTATTAGAGTTGCCCGTGGGCAAGGCAGTGTACAGATTTCAAACCATGGTGACTTGAAGGGAGCCCTCATTCCACCAGTTCCAAAGCCCCGGTCCTGCTCAAGGGGACTCTGAGGTAGCACTTTTAGGTCAACTCTAAGGGCACCACTGGCAGCTGAGCCAACGTCCTACAATTTCCCTCTCCTAGTTCATCAAGTCTTGCCGCAAACCAGAGCTCAAGTAATGGTCTGTGGCTTGCAATGATCTCTCCACCGTCTATGAAAAATTAGGTATTCATTGGTTTATGCTCTCAGAGCACACGACTTCCCTGTGGTTTCACTGAAGTCCTTACTACAGAATACACAATTGATGTCGCCCCACTGGAGACTTTCAGCAACATCTGGAGGCGTAATGCTTTCGACAATTGGGACTAGGGCTAATAGGTAGTTAGTAGGCAGGAGCCTCTGATGGTGCCAATGTATAGTTTTCTACAGCTGTCAGCATTTAGCTGTTGATTGCTCTTCCTGCAATCACAGGAAACCTGTTTCTGAGCTTCATTGACTTGGCCATATGTGAATGCTTTACCCAGAGTCCTTGGCTTCCCAACTACTTCTGAAATGGGTAAGCTAAGGAGAAACTTAAGTCTTACAGTCTACATGTAACCCATGGAAAAACCACCCTGGCTGTGTCATAACTTGATTGACCTCAATGTCAGTGAAAACACTGTGTCCCTCTCATCCTTGCACGCAGTATAGAAAGCTCATCAATCTGTTTTCAACTCATTGTAGTATGTCTCTGTATCTTGTTCAAATATCAATGAAAAGTTCTATGTAACTTCTGTTCTCCATTTTTATACGCCCCCCTCCACACACACATACACACACACTATGGATGAACACTGAGGGAGCCATTTCTACCTACCTATCCAGTCTGATTTTCGACAGCATAGAGCTGGAAGCTGGGGAATGCTTCTCTAGTGACAGGCTCAAAAAAAATGTGTTCTCATTCATACAAACACTTATAAAACATAAATATATTATGCCTCTCCCCACAAGGTTCAGGGCTCTATGGACAGGGCAGTGGAAGACTGGAAGAGTTTGTGCCCAGGAAGGAGCAACACAAACTGTCTTCTCAGCTTGGCAGGACGACGTATTTATGAGCTCACAGTCGCTATTGCTGCCTGAACAGGATTAAGCCAGTCAACACTCTCACCTCACCTGAGGAGTTGAGGAGAAATAAATCCCAATGATTTGGGGTTCTATTTATTACATTTAGGGTTTTATTTAAGCAAAGTAGATCCTGGGAGGCCACCCATGCTCTGGTGGATACCCCCTCCTCAGGTGGATACAAGCAGAACCAACTGGACTCAGTGGGCTATTTAAAAAAAATGAGGATATGAAGTTAGGAATGGGTGGAAGGTGAAAAGGGGAGGTGATGGGGGAAGTGTGGGGGGTAACATGACCAATATAGTGCATAAGCTTATATGATATTCTCAAAGAATAAACCATATTATTATTTTAAATTATTTAAAATCAAATAACAACGAAAACCCCACAACTATGGAAATTCAGACCTTTACAAAAGCAGAGGCCATGAACGTTTGCACTTGAACCTTACTGACAAAGGAGAAAAAATGGCTCCCCTAAGCTTAAACCACTGAAATATTTTTCAAGGGTTATTGTGGGCAATTCCCAGCATGACTGTTACCTGTATGAGCCCTGCTAACGCCCGCGTTCCTGGGAGGCTGTCTTCTGTGTGGCTTCCTTCTTAGGACCTAGATCCACTTTCTCACCATTGCCCGTGAGTTCTAAGCCCCTGATAAACGTTTCCTTCTGGCTGCTCAGAAAATGAGACCCACATCAGAGTCACTGGTTCCCTATTTAAAAACTGTTGAATTTTGTCACTTCTGTTTCAATATTCAACATCACAGCCATCTTCAAGACAGACTCAAAGGCCAGGATTCAGGCAAATGTGAGGGTTAGGGATGCTCACTAGAAGAAAGCCTGTGAAGAGAAAAGAGGGGACAGAGGAGGCTATAAGAAAGGATGTGGCCTAGTGGGACCTATGCATGGGAGGCCAAGATCTCTGTCTTTTATTAGTCTTATGTCAATCATTGTCTTTGGGGAGCTGGTTAACCTCCCATAAGGGCAGTTTCCCATTTGCAGAGCTGTGCTGGGGCAGCTCTGATTGCCCCAAAGTGTTGCTCAGAGCAGCTAGTGGCTGGGCTGATGGTCCATGCATGACAATTTTGCTCAAGAAGCAGAGTCTACACTGCTGTTACTTTGCCCTTGCTTGTTTTCTAGTTCTATGCACTGAGTTCATTATAGTTCGATCTTTCAAGGAGAAAAGATGTTCTGGTAGTGTGTGTGTGTGTGTGTGTGTGTGTGTGTGTGTGTGATGAGTATGTACAGGTGAGCACATGCTATGAGGAACATACGGAGGTCAGAGGACAATTTCTGCCATCATGGGTTACAGGCTTAGAATTTAATCAGGCATGCAATTTTACCTACTGAGCCTTCTTGCCAGTCTGTTTGCATAGTTCCGACTCAAATCTTTCTCTCAGGGACCACTGGTGGCCTTCTCTGACTTCCCATCATGTATCTCTCTGTCTTCTGAGTGGTTTTGATCTCTTTAGTGATTGACTCATTGAAGGCTCTTGACCAGTGCTGACAGGAGCAAGGCCGTATTTACTTTGCATATACATTGTCATTGTAAGGGAGATTTATGCATTTGGCTAACCTGCCTGGAGACCTTGGCAATGTCAGAATCAGCTTCGTTCATGAGTGAGCGAGGTTCTACCTCACAAGAAGCAAGATGGCTTCATCAGATGCATGGGTAGAATCTTCATGCCACATTGTCCCAAATGTGAAACACTTGGTTACTGATTATATTTTGATCTGGACCAGGAAATGTCACTTACTGATGCTTGCTTAAAAATATGGAAACGTAAGTCCAATGTTAATATAATTTAAATGTCTAACTCGGCATTTAAGCAAAGGAGACAGCGCAAAATGATTGACTCTTCATGTATAATGCAAAAAAGGACTGTCACTCACAACAGTCAGCCACGTACTGAGTGAGAAATGCTTGTTCTGAGCTCATTTGAACATCATACCTTGTGAGTGACTAACACACCATACTGGGAATAGTTCAAATGTGTCAAATACTGGATTCAATTCCAGGTGGCATAGACAGTCATTTAAGCATGAAAAAAAGAATTTTGTTTGGCAAGAATGTTAATGTGCATTTATCTAATGCCAATAAAAGGCATCCACTTGTTAGTATCAGAAAATATGTTCAGAAGCTAATTCCTAGACAGATTTGCAAAATAAAATAATAATTGAAAAGTTGTCGTAGCAAGCACCATGAATCAAAAGTAGGAAATGAAAATAATAAAGTCCTCATTGGTAGGATTAAACATGTAATAACAAGCAAGTGACAAGTCTCTCAGTTGAGTTGGGGCCTACAGACATTGACTGGATTCTAACATTGTGTTCTTAAGATTCCTATCTTTCAGGAGGGAACAGTGGCATTTTGTGTGGAGGTGGATTATGAAAGGGACGTAAGTGTTTGAGTTGGGGCATGGGTGACAGGCAGGTGGGCCTTATGACAACTCCCAATGTAAAGCAGCAATGGGTCTCATTCTCCAGAATCCCTACCAAGTAGACAGATGTCGCCACACAACCCTGGAAGTAATGCCTTAGCACATTCAGGTGATAATGTCACTAAAAATAATATTTCAGTGAACACATGTTAGCCTAAACCAATATTAATTTTAATAATCTGAGGACTCAAATACATATCTTTACATAACTCCAAATTTATGTTCCCACTTTAATAAGAAATGAAAGCTATAAATATATTATACATTTTATGAGAACAGCAAAAATTTAAAGAAATGTGAAAAATAAAACAAAAAACTGAACGATGCATAGCGAGCTCAGGCCTCCAGAGTGTCCAGATTTGAGTTTGGGCATTTCCTCTAAAAATTCCTGAAAATTTTTTAAGCATCCAGCCTCAATAATCAAATACTTTTATTGACTGATCTGTGACATAGAATTTGGAGGGATTTGATTTTCTTTATATCCTGACTGTTTCTTAGAATTTGAGAAAGAGACAGAACCATATACATCACCCCTCACCCTGTTTTTCAGAGGTTAATAAACATATTTGAGTCCCTTTAAGCTTCAGAAATTTCATATTTTACTACATTAACAGAGAGAAGCATACAAAAGTATATGTGGTATAAACTATGGAGCAATGATGAGAACTACGTGCTACAAACCTGAAAGAATGTCAGAGGAATCCCTTTCTCAGTTAGGGGCTGAAGCCTTAGACAAACGCCGTTACCTAATACCTAGGTCTGAGAATAAGGAACTGGGACTTTCTGACCTTTATCTCACTAATCAATTTCTTTTTCCAAATATCCTCCAAAACAGAATAACTTATTACTGATTCAGAAGAAAGCACCTCATTAGGAATTACAATGTCACATCAAAACCCTAATCAGTATTCTTCATGGAAGAATAAACAAAACAAAGCTTGGGGAAGATAAAAGCAGCCTCAGGTGGTATAAAACTCAAGCCATGGTAAAATCTCCCCAGTCTAGAGGTGACTTGCTTCTTTACTTTGTTGTAAAACACCCTGAGCAAAAGCAACTTAAGGGAGAAAGGATTTGGTTGGCTTACAGTTCCAGAGCGGTAGACTCCGTCAGGGAAGGAAGACCTGGCAACCAGTGGGGAAGGCATGGAGGTGGGCACTGGAAGTCAGCTGGCCACATTTCATTCCTCAGAGAACAGAGTAAGTAAGAAGTGGGTCCAGCCTATAAAACCCCAAAGCTCATCCACTATGACCAGTGATGTATCTCAAATTCCTAGAGCTTCCACAACCTTAGTAAACAGCATCCCCAGGTGGGAACCCAGTGTTCAGAACATGCATCTGTAGGGGGTGTTTTATAGTAAAACCACAGGTGCAGGGACCAGTTTTCAGATACATATACAGAACGAATCTGTACCTTGTGCATGGTGTTGCATGCCCGTAGCTTGCTCAGGCAACTTAGTGTAACTCCAGAAGAAAACAGAAAGGGGACTGGGGCTATAATTCAAGGGGAGGGCACTTACCTAGCACGCTCAAAGCCCTAGGCTTAATCCCCAGTACTGCAAAAAGGAAAAAGGGGAAAAGGAAAAATGGTAAGTAGTCAATAGTTGGGGCATAAAGTTTGGAAGGTTAGCTGGCAGCTGCCTTCCTTAAGCTTCAGTACTACCCAGATATTCCACTATTATTGCCTACAGCCAGCAGCTGCTTGTCTGGGTTCATTTTTCAGACTATGTCAGTGAGTTCTAGCAATGACAGAATGATTAAAGCATGCTACAAGAGATGGTAGGAACAGTCGGAAAGTGGATGATACCACAAGTATCTTCCCACACTGCAGTCATCTGCTCTAGGTCAACACCCTCCAAAGTCCACCACGTATGTATTTAAGAGGGCAGCATTGAGCATCATAAACCCTTCCGGAAGAACAGACATGGTCATATAGAGCCATGGTTCTAGCAATGTGAAGGGGAGGACGGAAGAATCCCACACTGGGAGTCAGCCTACGCTACTCTGTCTTAAAAGCCAAGAAAACATCAGCGGTGTAGTCCTCTGTCTACTCTGTGTCCATGTGCAAGGCCTCGGTTCAATCACCAACAGGACCAACTCAAACCATTGCTTGGCCATTGTGAATGAAGACCTGGCAGTAACTCAGCAGGAAAACCAACAGCCCTCCATTCCGTTAGGCTTGAATCCAACTGACGCCCTCAGCAAACACGAGAGTCCGACTTTAATTACAAACTTTATTCGTCCGTCAAGTTCACAGTTTTCACGTGGAACATCCCACCGTATCAGCTTTCAGAATGGCTACTGAGGAAATGGAGGGGGAGCTTTCTTTGAAAAGGAGTCTGACTTGCTAGAATTTTGGTTAGAACTTTCCCAGGTTTATAAAAGTACTCTCTGCAAGCTAACTGGATATTTACATTTCTAGCTTAAATTCAAATTTTGGAAAATATGAATCTTTTAGATTTTTTTTAAGATCCTGGGTTGATTTCTTAAGACTTTAATCTGAATGCCACTTGTTCACATATGCCCACCCCTCCCCCGAAAGGAAAAGAAATCAGTTTTGCAATTACATGGAGAGGAATCATTTCTCCTCTGCACTTTAAAAATTACATATACAGTGCACAGTAGATGTGAGTATGAAAATAAAGGAGAGGGGAGTGGTTTGCAAAATGAAATTTTTCTGAATCTTGAAACATCCAAAAGAATTATAGGGTATAAATTTAAATTAAATGGATTATCAGCCTTCTCTTATCTTAAAAAAAATAACTCTGGGGACCTTAAATTGTGCTACTCAGCATTTTCTCTACTGTTAGAGATGACATAGGTTGGCAGTCTGTATCATTCCATGTGCAAAAGTCACAGTGACCCCCAGACCAGCATTTGTGCTCACACCAAGTCACCTCGGCAGAGGGACTCTAAGGTGGCTGGGGCTGTATTCCCTCTTTCTGGGCATCACCCCACCCTACAGTTTGGCAAGAGCCACTCAAGAAAAGAAAGGGCATAAGCCTTCTGTGCCTTGGGCTAGTCCAAGCTGGCAGTGAGCCATTTATTAGCAAATACACATACATGGCTTCGCTATTTTTGTCAGAATGAATTCACACCAACTGTTTGAAATCACTTTGTGATATCAGTTGGGACCGTTTTCTTCTATTAGATCACTTAGATTATAGAAGTATGTGCTTACTTCTTCTGCCTTTAAAAAATGACTAGTTATTAATAAATGATAAACTCCAAATACTGCCAGGAAAAAGGGGGCTATGTAGAAGCAGCCAATGTTACCGGCCGGAAAATTATTACTCTGTACATATATATAGATGTACCATTGGTACCCCAGTCAAATAAATACTCAGAGGGCCTTCTCTGACCTCTCTTCTCTGCGTTGCCTTGTGACACCAGAGCTCCTGAGTGTTCCTTCTGTGCCCATGGCTGGTATCTTTTCCTTCCGTCAAGCTACACATTGCTTCCAGCAAGGAACGGTGTGTGAAGGGGAGGAGGAAATAAGAGTCAGCAGAGGTCAGCCTAGGGTGGGGGCAGGGAGGGGAAACCACAAGCCCACAAGAGAGGGTCCTGTTTCTTCGTAAATTAAGGCACTGACAGGAAATTTCTTAGGTAAAAGGCTGCATAAGAATTTCTTGCCATTTACAAAAAGAAATGTTGTCATCCCTAAGTGGTCTGCATCCAGGCTCAGTTAGGCAAACCCCGAAAAGTCGAGGGCATATTCCTCCAAGCTACATGACTACCAAAGCATTCCGATTCCTTCAGAGGCCTTATGGCACATTAGGAAAGAGGGGGAGGGAAACAGTCTGGGCACGAAAAGGCATCAACACTGCCTATCCACCACTACCACTCAGTGGACAGCTCATGAGTCCCCAAAGTGCTGCCACCGCAGGACTCCAAACTCCCTGGATGTAAGGTGACCAGATGGATGTATCTATTTGCTTTCCCTTTGAGCTCATCATACACAACGTTTAAATGCTACCAGCAACAGTCCCAGAGCCTAGAGAAGCCCTGCCCTGTGGCTACACCTCAGACTCTTCCCAAAGGGAGCTACTTCATGTTCTCAATGACAGCTATCTCTTCGCCTGCACACTGAGGGGTCAGGCCATTCAGATAGATGCTCTCAGCCTTCAGCAAGGGAGGCAAGACTTCCCTCTCGCTGGTCAGGTGGTTCACGGACAGGGTTCTCCTACAAGGAGTCAGTTCCTGGCTGTGGTTCCCTGCCAGCTCTGCGGAGAGCTTCCGTTTCACGGACGTGGCGCGCTGGAACTTGTCATAGATCTCCACGCTCAGCCGCCTCCTTGTCTCCTTGAACTCGGCTGTGACGTTGGCTGTCCACTCGGCGGCATGGGCTCTGAACTCTCCCACCTGGAGCATGGAGGCCAAGAAGAGAGAGGAAGCCATCAACACGGGGAGCTACATCTTGTGTGGTTCTTGTCTTATTAGGGGCATTTACTGAGAAGGTATCTGTCTTCTGACAGAGACAGTGTGACTAGCAGCCACACGGACAGAACGAGACTCAAATTCCTACAGAAAGAGCTCTAAAATATTACAAACATAAACATGAGAAATAAAGTTATATTTCTAATGCCCTAGACACACTTATTTTTTTTATGCAGGAGTCCTGTCATAGAAACATAAAATGCTAAGTCAGGTACAGTGGGGACATGTGACTTGTAATCCCAGAACTGGGGAGGCAGAGACGGGTAGATCTCTAAGGCTTACTGGCCAGCCAGTTTAACCTAGTTTGAGAGCTCTGGGCCAGTGAGACATTGTTTCAGAAATGAATGAATGAAGAAGGCACCTGAGGAGCATCTGAGGTTGACCTCTGACCTCGACACCTGTGTATACACATATACGCACATACACCAAGACATTGCAAATGTTGTAAAGAATGAAGTCTCTTAATGTGTCCCCAAATCTTTGGGGTATTGTCTATTGCTTCCATCTCCCCTTAGCTTTGAAGACTTGGATGGAGAAGAGGTAACTACAGAAGTGGCAGTGTTGAGGAAGAGTCGGGTGTGCTTGCCCAGGTGACATGGTGGCATCTGGCAGCAGTGCAGCTGTGAGCTCAGATGTAACCTAGGTTTAGAGTGCAGAAATACTGCATGACCTTTGGGTCCAACCTTGTGTTGCCACTTAGGACCTAGCAGCATGGCTGAGGCTGTGAACGTCACCAACCACAGAGACCTTATAGCAAGGGGGAGCCATTCTCTTTCCATGGCTAAACACCCTTCCTAAGTTTTAAGCACCTACAAACCAAAAGGCCCACTCCATAGCCTAAGCCACTTACAAGTCTTCGACAGCCCTGTGTGCATGTTTATATCCTAAAACAGAAAAAGGATCAAACTTTGAGGGACTCTGCCATCTCCTCCTCAACTAGCCAAGTTTCATCACAGGGAAGAATCTCTTGTGGGGTGTGTATGGGGGCATCCTACCAGGAAGCTGTTTCTGCATCTAGCCTCACCTTCCTGGGTGGTCACTTAGGGCTTGCATTGCTTTGGTCCTCCCTTGCCTGCCAATCAAGTAACAGAAGTTCCATGGGTACCTAAACCACAGCGGTATATGTGGAGCATGACGGGACCCTCGCGCACAGAACTCACGGCAGCTGGGACTGCCTGCACAACACCTGCACGTGATCAAGGCAGCCCAAACCCCATCATGGAGCAGGGGGGTCTCAGAGAGTTCTGTTCCTAGCTGAGAAGCTATTAGTGATTTGGTGGCTGCTGGGTGAATAGGGGGAGCATCGGCTTCCTCCATGCATGTGCTCCCCCAAGAGGCTCTCCATGCTCCAGTAGAGGTACGCCCATTTACAAACAAACGGCACTAAGTGGACCAGGTGTGTTTCAACAAAAGAACACATGTTATTGGGGGGAGAGGAGAAGCAGTGTGGGGTGGATGGGGAGAAAACATAGTGGGTTTGATCCAAACATAATATGTGTCTGAATGGATCTGAACTAAAATATGTTTTAGGAAGGAAGTGATAGATTGCTATCGTGGTCTGCCTCTGATGAGGGCAAAAGTGAAGCTGGGAAGGTGAAAGGTGCTTGGTGCAGTACGCCAAGTAACATCGGTAACAGTTAGCCCTGAGACAGCGGCTCAGTGCCTACAAGCTAAGAGTGCAGCTAAGCCTACAGGTGGGGACTGTCACACACAGTTCCCTCTCAGCTAAGATCGAATGATTAAATTGCACCCTGATTTTGGTGGGAGAGAGCTGTTGGGTTTTGTCAGCTTGATAGAAGTTACAGTCTTCTGAGTTTAGGCAACCTCGGTTGAGAAAACGCCTTTATTGGATTAGCCTGTGGGAAAGCCCATAGGGCATTTTCTTGATTGATGACAGATGTAGAAGGGCCCAGGCCACTGTAGGTGGTTCCACCCCTGGGCAGGTGGTCCTGGGGACTATAAGCAAGCCGGTTGAGCAAGCCATGGGAACAAGTCAGCAAGGAGCCTTCCTCTATGATCTCTGCTTCAGTTACTGCCTTGGCTTCCCTTCATGGTGGACTAAAAGGTATAAGCCAGGCAAATCCTTTCCTCCCCAAATTGCTTTTGATCTTGGTGTCTATCACCGCAATAGCAAGCCAACTGGGACAGGAGTGCTCTTGGGCTAGCAAAGCATTGGTAGTATATGTTGGTGAGAAACCCAACCGCTCAGATTTGCTTCCCAATGAATCTTACACCCAGAGGTAAATCACCAACCACAGTTCACATGATGCTCTATTTCCTAAGCAGCTGTCTCCTTGTCCAGGCTAACTGCGCATGAAATCACAGTCCCCATCGTCTCCGAGTCCAGAGCACCTGCTGCCTGACATAGTAAAGTGCTTTTTCTGAATGCATACTGTCCTGAGGTTTTTAAAAAACACATTTAACATGGAAAGCTAGAAGATCTAGTTTCTCTGCAACTTCAATTTAATTTTAAAGACAAAGTATAGCTTAAAGATTGTCTCCATTAGTAAGGTCTTAGATTAAATAGTTTTTGTTTTCTAATGTGTTAATTATCCTAGTTCACTTCAAAGTCAACCGTCCTAATAGAAGTTTAAAACAAAATATTTGCAACAAGGTCTCGGTGCACAGTCTTCTGGGACCCTGAATCCTGACCTGAGGTTCAGGGTCCTCTTCAGCTTTCCAAGTATATGGTGGATTATAGGCATGCCTCCTGGTTGGGCATGGTGTAATATTTGAAACTTATTATAAAATGAGAATAATTAATTATTCATAGACTAAAACAATTACACCTGACCATTACTCCTATTGCTGATGATTTTATGGAGGAAGCTGCCTGCTCTATTTCACAATTCATAATTATCCAACAGTAAAACCAGCAAGTATTAGTCTACTCTTTGATAAGTTTTTCCTAGGAGAAATTTAATATAAACTCTAATATAATAAAGAAAGCAAACTAATCTACATTTTCTGCTTAAATGAGTGTCTGTGAATGCAAGAATCCAATGTGAAGCTGGGCAGTGGTGGCACATGCCTTTAATCCCAGCACCTGAGAGGCAGAGGCAGGTGGATCTCTGTGAGTTTGAGACCAGCCTGGTCTACAAAGTGAGTTCCAGGACAGCCAGAGCTACACAGAGAAACCCTACCTCAAAAAACAAAACCCAAACAAACAAGCAAACAAAACAAACAAACAAATACAAGAATCAGATATGACATCTAACTTATTTCCATATCCCAGAAGGCCACTACTCTACAAGAAGATTCCTCTCCCTTTTCCTAGGTAATGTTCTCTTTCTCTCTCTCTCTTTCTCTTTCTCATCTTAAAAACAGATTTTTTACAACGAAAGTTACACTTTGCTTATCAAAAGTCAACTGTTAATTTTTCTATTGGTTAGCTTTTCGTTATCTCTAGCTGGAATATAAACTGCCTGGATACCCTCGACACTAGGTACCTGGTATGTAGCAGACACATAGTTCACCAAATGTCTATTGAATGGATAAACTCATCACTAAAATCACATCCTCTCAACTTGACACATCTGCGAAGGAAGCCAATGTTGTGAAGCCCACATGTTGCTATTGTTTCTTTTTTCTCTATATATGCTCATCTTATTTTCTTCCTCCTCCACATTTTGTAAAATAAAAAAAATAAGTCCTCAGTAAATGAACTGTTTTGCTAATGGCTGCATTTCAAAGCAACCTGGGCCCCTTCCCATGCTAGTGCCTACTGCCTCCTGTGGTTCACCAGCAATCCAGTGTTTCTCATATGATGGGTGCAGCAAGGCTTGGATGTGCTGTCTCCCACAGGCTCATGGTTTTGAAGACTTGGTCCCAAGAGACTGACAGTGTTTGGGAAGGTTGTGGAACCTTAAGAGATGAAGCTGGGGTAGGACTAAAGCCTATACAGCTTGAGCCTCACTTCTTGTCTGCTCTCTGCTTCCTGACTACCAATGCAATGTGACCACCTGGCTGATATTCTGTTGTCTGATAGGATCTGGTATGTGTCCCATTGAACTATGGTCCCCAAGTAAACCCACCCTTCCCTTCCCTTCCCTTCCCTTTCCTCCCCTCCCCTCC
>LOJH01045520.1:261-11125 GCA_001685095.1 Ellobius talpinus
ATGTTTTTCTTTGGGTTCACCTTGTTATTTGGCTTCTCTGGGCTTGTGAACTATAGGCTTACTGACCTTGCTTTATGGCTAGAGTCCACCAATGAGTGAGTACATACCATCTTCACCTTTTTGTGTCTGGGTTATCTCACTCAGGATGGTGTTTGTTATTTCCATCCATTTGCATAAATACATATTTCTTTGTTGCTAATATGACATTTAGATCTATTGGTTTTTTATTTTGACTCTTACTTCATATCATATATAACAATGAGTTCAAAATGAATAAAAGATAAAATGTAAAACTATAAAACATGTGGAAGGAAACAGGTAAGAAAATTATTGTGAACTTGTACTATGCAATGTTTTCACAAGGTGTAAGATGCTCCTGTGGAAAGAACAGATGACTTAGACTCCATGGAAAGAAGTTGTAATCCACAAAAGTCAACAGAGAGACAATGAAAAGAAGTTCATGGAGGAAATATTTGCAATTTTGACAGAAGATTTGCATCAAGATCTCCCTATAAATTAACAAGAAAACAGACTAGCTAAAAATGAACCAAACATTAAAAATAATGCTTTACAAAAGAGATACAATTTTTTAAAAATACATGAAATATAGTTAATATCATTAGCTGTGAAGTAAATCCTTAAAGATATGTAAACCTTCAAGACTCCAGCTCAAGTGTGGGAGAATGTGGAATAACAAATGCTTTTATGTATACCTGGTAGATGTTCAAAGTTCAAGAGCAAATTTGACTGAATTGTAAGGTATCTTATAGAGTTAAATAAACAGAAGTGATCCTGAATCTTAGTGCTATACAAAAGCCTCTGTCCACACACAGGTTTTCACACAAAAATCCATGTAACTTTATTGGCCATAGACACAAAAATCAAAGATATATGTATTATTAGAACAGGTGCAAATACAAAATATTTAATAAATATAACTAAGCATTGCCATTATTTCTTCATCCACTTTTTATTATTTTTCCATTATAATTATTTTCTAAAGCATGAATATCTCAAATAAATATTGTTTGATTACATTTAGACATTGTTTCAATTTTTGGCAGAAAATTAGTAATGAAAAAGAAATAATCATTTATTCACCAAAGAATGCAATCCTTTGGTTTAATAATTCATTCAACATTGACTTAATTTTCCAGGGTATTTTCTTATGAGCTTTTCTCACTAGAATTAAATATCCATAAATATAAGAATACTACTTTATAATATATGAAGAGCTCAAAGTAAGTACTCAATTATTTCCATTAATTGAAGAACAAGTCAACAGGGTTACCTCAGTAACAGCAATGTAGATGCACCTGTTTCGATAAGGCACTGTGTAGGAGGAGTCGCTTGTTTATCCTGGCCTCCAAGAACCGAAATAATCCCACAGAAACTGTATTATTTAAAACACTGCTTGGCCCATTAGCTCTAGCTTCTTATTGCCTAACTCTTACATTTTAATTTAACCCATTTCTATTAATAGCATATTGCCACATGGCAGTGACTTACCGGCAAAGATTTGGCATGTCTGACCCTGGCGGCTCCATGGTGTCTCCCTCACTCTGCCCTTCTTTCTCCCAGCATTCAGTGCAGTCTTCCCTGCATACCTAAGTTCTGCCCTATCAACAGTCCAAGGCAGTTTCTTTATTCATTAATGGNTTAAAACACTGCTTGGCCCATTAGCTCTAGCTTCTTATTGCCTAACTCTTACATTTTAATTTAACCCATTTCTATTAATAGCATATTGCCACATGGCAGTGACTTACCGGCAAAGATTTGGCATGTCTGACCCTGGCGGCTCCATGGTGTCTCCCTCACTCTGCCCTTCTTTCTCCCAGCATTCAGTGCAGTCTTCCCTGCATACCTAAGTTCTGCCCTATCAACAGTCCAAGGCAGTTTCTTTATTCATTAATGGTAATCACAGTACACAGACGGGACTCTCACATCAATACTGAGTAATATCAGTTGTACTTTAATTATATATTATTGAACCAAAAATGAAATAAGTTTTTGCAACATATTTTGATCAACAATTACTTTTTTTACTAGGTTTTTTTTGATTTTTCAAAGATGTCTCTAAAATTCTTTTATGCTGAATATTTCTCTAGTATTGTATCATTCTCTGCCTCAGATTTCTCTTTGTGCCACTCCAACAGCATAAGCCCAGAAGAGGGCATATAGGAAATGTCCTCTGCCTGCATTCATTTCCTATAGAAAAAGGAACTAAGTCATCATTTTGTAATTTCTCACAAGATACACCCATTTTTCAAAATTGTTGCTTCATGATTTTGAACCTAAGACAAGAATCAACTTCCAATTCTTGATTATAGCATCTCAAAATATACAGTATAATTATTGTTGAAAGAATGATTATATTCTAAGTCCTTCTTTCACACCCATTCAAATTTTCTTTTGCTTTAAACTTTTGCAATCTCAAAGCATTTTCAAAATAAAAGTGTAATTTGTGGAACATAGACATAAAGGGTACATATTTTTATAATCATTATGAATAAACATGATAATATTTTGTACATAATACATTTTGCTTTCAAAATTAAACATCTATAAAAGTCTTGTTTCTTGGTCCATAAATGTTTTGGGAGTTATTCTGTTTATTTTATCTACTTCTCCTCCACTCCAAGCTGTTTTTCCATGCACTGTTTTATAGATAGTACTTGTTACTTGTACACACATCTTTACACAGTGTTTACCTCCTGACTCTGCCGAGATCCTCCTTGTGTCCTGGGACACAAAGCACACATAAAATATATGTACAGAACAAGTAAATTTATGAATGGTAAACCACACCATTTCAGACTTAAATAAGATCTAATTACAATAGGAAGGAGTAGATAATGGATTTGGAATAAAAAGTATCGAGCACAGGCAAGACAAGTATTTTTTCATCTTCATTTGTTTTGGTTAAAACACATTTCTGGCAAAAGTTCTTTTGGTGTAACTGGCACAGTGAAGAGTATTTTTGAGACTCTAAGGGTCAAATGCCTGCATTTCAATTGTGACAAAATATTTTTTGTAGTTTCTTTTCTTTTCCTAGTGTAATCTGAGGTAAATTGTAGTTTTGTTTTTAGTTATGGTCTTCTATTGGTGTGCCACCATGGAAATAAGTTTAACCTAAGATATTCTTCAGAGTTGGTGTTTTCTCTGAGCACATATTAACAGTTTGGACCAAGTCTTGTCATAATTCTTTTTGATATTTGAGAGTTGGTGTTAGGCTATCTTTTCTTTGCTGTTTTCGTTTCTTTTAGTAGTGTATGATGTACTCAGAAGTTAAATGAATTGCTAGTGATTAAACCAATAATAAAGAATGTAGAGATAATGACCAAATTGATAGATAACCATTCCCTGGGAGCTGAGTCAATATAGCAGATTTGTATAATAGACTTTAGACAGTTGGTTGCCTAACTAGCTAGACAGGCATACACTCACTATGAAGATAATTGTGGTTCAGTCTGTCACTGGTACTTTTTTGCTCTCACCTTTTCTGCATCTTAAGAGAGTCCCCAGAACATGTACTTCATGCATCCTAAAGATTCTCAGCCTTCTTCCTGGAGGTGTGTTCTTATGAAAGGAGAATGTACAGAGTCAGCCATTAGTAGGGAGTGACAGAGAAGGAAGAGGAGTTTTGAATAAACACTTAAAGTTTTTTTTTATTTACCAGGAGAGTTTTGTGGCATGTCCTACTTTGTCCTATTGCATCATGGGACCACAGGTTCTTATGATGATCATGTTCCCTACTCTTTACCATTCTTTTTCCTTTTTCTGACTCATTATCACCTGAGTGCTTCTTGGGATTATGCCTCAAATGAAGCACTTAAATTTCAACTCCCAAAGATCTGAAGATCTGCTTTGCAAGAGACCAAAGCCAATTACTATTACTAGTAATTAGGTAAATCATAGTAATAGTAATTAGGCTAAAAAGCAAAGTGCTCTTCAACTGTCCCATAGACTTCTTAAACATTTATAATCTTCTAAAACCAAGCTTTATTTGGTAATTTTCCATATCAAGCTCTCTTTCAAATGTTGATGCTGTGGTTAAGCCATTACCCATTATCATCAGGGTCACTAATATCCTTTAAAGCTATTAAATTTTAAATATACCAAAATTAAAATGTTTACTATTAAGAAATATTATTCATTTTTAAAAGCATAAACATTGTGCTATGTGATTTAAGACAATTGAAATTAAATTATTAAGAATTAATTGCATTAAATTTCTAGTTAGTAAATTTTAAGACATTAATATTGCTTAAAATTTATACAACTCTGACCTTACATATAAATATACAACAATTTATGACTATACAAATTAAAAGTCAGTAGTCATTCTGTACAAATTTATTTGAAATTGAACATTTACCTTATTAGATTTTGAATACAAGTAAAATAAATTGGGAAAATAACACACAAATATTGTAAAAATACCTCTAAAACAATGTATAGATTTTAATTTTTCAGTGTTTCCCCAAGATTTTCTTATATTATTTTTTAATATAGAATTTCTTACTTCATTTTCCTTTTGAAATACTTGTAATTTCATTGTTTCTGTGATAAACAACATGGCCAACATCAGCTTAGGGGAGAAATGGTCATAGTCCGTCCAAGAGAAGGTAGGACAGGAACTCAAGGCAGAAACCGGAAGCAGAAACTGTGAAGACGAATGGTGCTTGCTGGTTCATTTGCAGGCTGATTCACAGGTTTATGCTTATCTAGCTTTCTTATACAGTCCAGGAACTATCTAGGAATAGCACCACCCATAATATGCTGGGCCCTTCTGAATAAATAATAAAGGCAATCTTCCACAGACATGTCCACAGATCAACATGTGTTAGGCTCTTTCTCAATTGAGGCTTTCCTCTCAAATAATTAAGTCAACTTACGGAAAGTGAAAGCAAAAGCTCTTGAGGTTTCCTCTGTGAGATGTGAGTTAGGGGGGAAGGTAGAAATTAGGCTTTTTTTTCTGAATAAACACTTGTTTGGTGCTATAAACCTGAGCAAAGGCTCATGGCTGTGAAGATCATTGGCTCTAGAAACATAATCTCATGACCGTGGAGGCCATAGGCCCTTGGCACAAACCCATTAGTGTTTGACAAATTGTTACACTATCAAATTGTGTTCTAAATATTTGTGTTTATACTCATAGATATGGTCTGCTCTCTGTCTTAATCATAGAAGTTTCTTTTCTGCCATAGACAATCATTGACAAAGAGATATACAACAGATCCAAGTGTTGAGAATAAACAACTGTTGACTATAAAGACTTAAATGGGGCACCATATCATTCTCTCTGCCATAGTACCTCCTGGGACTCAGGAAATATTATGGAAGAGGGCTCAGTAAAATTATAGGAGCTGGGGGTTGAGAGGAAGTGCTGTAAAATGCTGTCTTCTAGAACACTATGTGGCTGTTATACACAGACTCACACCATTGTGGTTACCTTTTGTGGTGGTTTGATTTAGAAGGTGCTCCCATATATAGATTCATATATTTCAATGCTTAGTCACTAGGGAGTGGGATGGCTTGAAAGGTTTAGAAGGATTAGGAGGTGTGGCCTTGTTGAAGGAAACATGTCACTGGGAGTGGGTTTTGGGGTTTCAAAAACCCACACTAGGGCCTACATCTCTCTCTTCCTGCTACATTTGTATTAGGATGCAGAAAGTTCAGCTAACTTTACAGCACTATGTTGTACAAACATCACTTGTGCACTGCTATGGTCCCTGCCATGGTGATAATGGATTAAGTCTCTGATACTATAAGCAAGCTCTCAATTAAATGCTTCCTGGAAAAAAAAATGTCTTGGTCAGGGAACAGTGACTAAAACACCTACACATGACCTTGTCCTGATCAAGTAAATAAAAATCCCAGAATAGGTAGGGAGGGTGTCATTAGGCTTCATCCCTAGCCCAGAGGCTCTTGTCAGTTGCTAGAGGTGAGAGAGCTACTTTTCTTTTGAGGTGGGATTACACCCCTGCATATCTTACAGAACATTAAGCAGTCAAGTAGTGCCTAACTAGAGCTTTTAACACTTTGACTAGTGTTCATGGTACCAGAAGATACTCTGAATGCTGCCAGAAGAGAAAGGTAAACTCCAATCCAGCTATAAACCTGTCAGTCTACAACAGTGACCTGCTTGCATGATATGCTGGTACAATAGTAGCACAAAAGCAGTGGGACTAACTAAACATGACCCGATTGGGTTTAAGACCTATTCCAAGTCTCACACTGTTCCAGTACTGCAGTTGGGATGGAAAATAAACGAAAACATTTAATTTAAAAAAAAAAAGAGTTGCCATGGTTATGGTGTGTCTTCATAGCAAAAGCAACCCTAAACCAGAATTTAGTATCAGGGACTGGTATTGCTGTGATAGGCTTGACCATGCTTTGTTGGGAGGAATTTGGACTTTGGGAGGTTGGATTAGAAAAGCAGTTGAACGCTTTAAGTGGGGTTTAATGGGCCATACTATTAGGAACATGAGAGACAGTAGTGCCAAGGGTAATTTGAACTGTGGGGTCCTAACTCAAGACGTTTCAGAGAAGAAATTTAGTATGTTGCCTAGAGAACATTCTTGTGACATTTTGGTGAATGTGGCTGCTCTTTCCCTTGTATGAAGAGCCTGTCTAAGGCTAAAGTGAAGAGGTTTGGATTAATCCTGTTGTCAGGGGAAATCTCAAACCCCCCTCATATTGATTCTGTCATATGGTTATTAGTGTTAACTCTAATGAAGATGTATAAGGAAATGAAGCAAGCTGAGCCAATAAAAGCACAAACTGTACAGAGTGAGAAAAGGGACATCAGGAAGTAGAGTGGTGCAAAATCTTGTGAACAGGGAGGTAAATGGAATAAAGGGGGTGGTGACCCCAAGAAAAGACCCCACTTAGCTTCAGCTTGTCAAAGGAATTTAAAAGAAAGATTAGAACCAGGTGTGGTAGTGCATGTCTTTAATCCTAGCACTCCAGAAGCAGAGACAGGCAGGTCTCTGAATTTGAGGCCAGCCTAGTCTGCACAGCAAGTTCCAGACCATCAAAGCTTAGGCAGTAAATGCAACCAACCATCAAGAACAGAAAGCTGGTGAAGATAAAACTAAACAAGGGGGCCGTGCTCCAGACCCAGCAAGCAGTAGAACTTGGCAGCTATGGCCATGTGGTTCTGGCTTTAGAGTCAAGATATGAGGAAGGGGTTACAAAATCTCTCTCCATGACTAGCTAAAGCTGCTGAGGAATACAAACCACAGCTAGGACAAAGGGCTTATACAGGTCTAAGCCAGATGGGGTCCTAGCCCAGGGAGGCAAAGTGAACACAAATCCCCATCCCTAACTCAGAAGCAATTTTCAATTGATAATCACCTACAAATGAAAATTTACTCTTCTCCAATGAAGTCTGACACACACACACACACACACACACACACACACACACACACACACACCATACTTAGGAGAAGCCCAGTGCCCAGTAGGAAAGTCAACACAAAATCAATTCAATGCTATTTTTTGAGATGTTTTATATTATAATGCTTTTTTTGGGGGAATTTATACCTTACTTTTCTTTTTATTACTTATTATGTTCTTTAATTTTGTGTTTTTTATGAGGTTTATTTATATGGATATGTGTCTTTGTGTGTGTTTCTCATACCTTTTCTTTTCCTTTGGTTTTCTGTTTTTCAATTTGATTTTTAAAATTCTGTTTTTTTATTTTTTGTTGTTGTTTGACTTGTTTCTTGTTTTTTGATTGGTCTGTTTGTTTTCTATGGAAAGACAGGAAGAAGGTATGGAGTTAATGATAGGTAGGGAGGTGAGAAGTATCTGGGAGGAGATGAGGGAGAAGCCATGATCAGAATATATTGTATAAAAGGTATTTTCAATTAATAATAATCATAATAATGATAAGCAACTTTTCACGGATGTGAGTTGATATTCCATAGCTCTGTTTTAACAGATTGTTTCTTCAAGAGCATTTGTTTTTAATGTTAACTTTATGATGTTTGAACAATTACAATTTTGTTTTCTTACTTTATTTTCTACAGAAGCAATAGAAGATGGTATGATTTTCCTAAGAAAAATAGTTTTTCTCAAATGACAAAGTGTAAATTCAGATTGAGATTTGTTTCCATTTTGTCTTTCTATACACACATCCACACAAAACCATGGTCAGTATTTACATTCACTGGACAATTGCAAATGTCTTTATTAGACTTTTGGCTCTCATCTTTGAGTTCATTGTGAACCATTCTCATTAGCTAGAGTTTATATAGTTTTTAAGTTCTGTTTCTACCCTTGTTTGATTTTTGTTGGCAACAAGATTAATGTCTTGCGAACATCACTCCTTTCTTCATTAGATCCACAGATTTTTCTTGGCCTCCAGAAAGGTGTGGATGTTTCTGAAAGTTTTATTTTTTCTACAAACTAGATTTCTCTTCCAATCAACCGAAAATAGGTTTACATGTGCTCTGTAGTTATGATATTTGATTTCTTTGTGTTAGAGAGGTGTTTGCCTGTAAGAAAACTTTTCATTGTATTAAAACTTAGTCTAATAATTTTGACTTATTATATGAATTTCCTTTTCCAATGGTATTGGTGCTTTTTATTGTTAATTATGGCCTGATTTTGCCTTTATTATACTGTATTAAACATTTGCAAACCAGTATATCTTGTTGCTATTAGATAGTAAGCTGTCCAGTTATCTAGTCTGCCCGGTGCTTTAATTCTTGCCTTGGCTCTCTTTTCATAAACAGCTACTTGTTTCTCCATGTATCTCCAGACTCTAATTCTGATTGGGCTTGACGTCCTCTGAGTTCTAATTAACTTGCTTGCTGCTAGTTTTTGGTCATTGCATCTCTAATGGTACCAAGTAGTCAATCCTCTCCTCCCAATATTCTCTTTTCATATCTGTCCTTTTTTTGCAATTTTCCCATTCATGTTGATTTCTTATTTAAGACAGTGTCTTGTTCTGCTTTCAGTTTCAGTTTGCATACCTTAATTTCTTTCACTCTTTGTTTTGTCACCCATTGTTTAGACACTTAACAGTTGCTGTTGCTCAAAGTATGCATGCTATGTTCTCCCAATGGCAGCCTTATTTGTGAAAGAAGTTACTTCACAAAGAAGGTTAAGATAAACCATTAAGATTTATTCTTTTCTGAACCTTGTGTTGTGTGTGTGAGGTTAGGCTGCTCCTTTATCCCAGCGTGAAGTAACAGACTTGATACAGCCTGGTGCTCAGTTCATTTTAAATAGATATTCTAGTTAATATCAAGGTTGAGAAACTCCTGCCAAGTCTAATAGGCATACATGCTTTCAGGTAAATAGAGCTCATAACTTTACAGCCCAGAACAGCAGGGGTTGAGTCAACTAAATTTTTTATTATAGTCATTTAGAAATTCATTTAAATATTGTTCATCATCATCCATTGATCTAACCATTTTTCATCTGGGCCGAGAGGCTCCCATATAGGCAGCTCCAGTGTGCTTGAATCTATCAGATTGTTTATGCAAAATTTCCAGGTACAATGTGATGATTTCCTATTATGGCTTGTTTTAGCCTGTGGCAGAGCTGAAGTAAATCCCGTTTGAACTCAGACTGATACAACCAGTTTAGTTCTAGTTACTTGGTATTGATTTGGGTAATGAATCTCTCTCTTACTGGTTCACAAGCTGATGTTTTCAAAGTCAACATATCTGTGAACACGTAATACAAATACACATTTCTGTTGTTTCAGACTCAGTTCATTCTTGCAGAATGAATTCATTTTAGAGCCAAATGAAGGAAAATCATTGCTTAGAACTAGAAATATGTTAAACGGTTTGTACACTGAGTAAGTGAATTAAGATTCTTAGGTTTTAACTTATTCTAGCCTACTTATATATTATAAATTTGAATTATGGAATATAAATATATATTTTATGGTGCACAAAAATGTTGTTTTATATGACTTATGACTAAAAACTACACAAGAATTTTTACTGAGTTTTATGTACTGGTGAATATTTTGCTTATGTATATTTGCATACTATATATTCAATTGTTTCTTTGTTCTAAGTTCAGGAAATAATAGAACTCAGAAGCATTCTTCTCATATCTGGTATTAGGGTTTTTGCTAGGTAGCCTTTGTCTCATGGAGAGAACATGTTAGCCCAGATAGAAAAGCTTAGTAAAACTATGTATGTAGCCATGGGATGGTAGGGCATGCCTTTAATCCCAGCACTTGGGAGGCAGAGGCAGGTGGATCTCCAAGTTTGAGGCCAACCTGGTATATAGAGCAAGTTTCATATTAGCCAGGGCTAGAAAGAGAAACCATGTCTCAAAAATTACAAACAAACAAACCAACAAAAATTCAAATATATATATATATATTCATGAAGTCATGTGTATGTCTTAGTTACTGTTTTGTTTCTGTGAAGAGACACTATGGCTAAAGCAACTCTTTTTTTAAAAAAATATTCATTGATTTTACATACCAATCATAGTTTCTCCTCTCTTCTCTCCTCCAATTCCTTCTCTCACCTCCCTTCTATCCCCCACCCACTCCTTCTCCTTCTCCATTCAGAAGGGGTAAGGCCTTTCATGGGAGTCAACAAAGGATGGCATAACAGGTTGAGGCAGGATCAAGCCCCTCTCCGCTGCATCAAAGATGGGAAACATATCCAATCATAGGGAATACATTCCAAAGAGCCAGCTCATGTGTGAAGGCAACTCTTATATTAAAAAAAGCATTAAATTTGAGCCTACCTTAAAATTTCAGAGTGTTAGCCTATTGCCATCATGGGGAGAAGCAGACAGGGATGGCTCTGTAACAGTAGCTGAGAGTTACATTCTGACCTGCAGGCAGCTTGGAGAGAGAGAGAGAGAGAGA
>LOJH01045521.1:7898-18161 GCA_001685095.1 Ellobius talpinus
AATAAATAAATAAATAAATAAATGACATTAAGTCTTTCTTGCACATGGGATCCAGTTTGGGATCCTAGAACTCAAAGGGGCTATTTGAAACATAGCAGATTTATCTTTTGGGGGGGTATACACATGTGTCCCCAATTTGTGCATCTTTCTCTGGTACTCCTTTTCCAGAAGTTAACCATAGATAGTCCCCATGGAAACCCTCTTTAGATGCTGCTCTGCTTACACACCTCCAGCTGATATCTCCAGGCATGGATGCCTGCGGCTCCATCTTTCTGTCTTCCTACTGGGCTCATCTCTTGCTTTCTGCTGCCTCCACGTAAAGACCTGCCATTTTAGCCTGCCTCTAATTTCCTTAACCCCACCTCCACCAAGGCTGTAAAGTAGTTCCTGTGCTTACCAAACTCAGAAACTCTACTCCAGGCTAGGACCCTTTCCATAATTAAAAGCGCAGAGTTGACAGTGCGTATGAGATCGTTTAAAAGTGTCACTTCTATTAGATTATATTCCAAGACAGGAAGCCAGCGTTATAGAAAGCAGTGATCAGCAGGAAAAAGCAAAGCACTTATTACGCCACCAGTCACACTGCTTAGGGGCCAGTCATTGCCACTTGGCAGCTGTGCAGGCAGGAGCTGCTTACACGACCTCTACATGCTTTCCTGCCCTTACCTGTAAAATGGGATTACCGATACTCTCTGTTTTATAGAATAAATATCTTAGCTTTCTTGGTACAGAGTAAACCTTCAATAAGTGTGAATTCAAATTAAACAAATTTAAAAAAAAAACTAAATTCATGTGTTCATGTGGAGAGCAGACTTTCACACCCCCATAATAACCAGAGAATAGTTAACTTGCTCCGTGGTTATGTGACAAAATATGCAGTACATTTTCTAAAGTGATGAAAATAATCTATATTTTAGCTGAAGCAGTGGTTACAAGTGTTTGTACATATTTGACAAAACTCATTACTTGAAATGGGCACATTTTATTGTTTACAAATTATACATCAACAGTGGTGGTTTTGAAAATATGTAATATGACAATAGTTCCTAGGTAAGGTACTGCTCATCAGACACCCTGTAGGGAGGTGTCAAGGGAAATGCCCAAGATGGAAAGGATTTAGAGAGGCCAATGGGTGATATGTATTTGGTCCTAGGCGAGTAGACGGGCCAACTTGCTCAGAGATAGGCTGCAATCTAGGGTATAGTTAGCTTATCAGGAAAGATGAGCCCAAATTTGGAGGACCTTGAATGCAGGCCAAGATCTATTCTCTTAACCCCAGAGGTAATGAAGGACAACTGGAAGTTCTCAAGCAGGGATACAATATGATGAAGAGTGCTGTTTAGGAAGATTACTCATCAGCCCAAAATTGAGAAATGGATGGAGTAGGCCATCAAGGTCACTTCCAGGCCCCCACTCTCTAATTACCTTCATTATGTTCTATACGTTGGTTATTTTACTAAACTACCATTTTAACTAATGACAAAAAATTGTCAAAATCGTATTAGAAAACACATAAAGAACAGAATATCCATGTAGACCTTGATCCTTATACTTCTCTGAGAGCAGATACAGCATATTCAAACAGCAAAAGGAAAAAATGAAGTGTCAGGGCTCAGTAACAATGAAAATTGAAATCTTTTCCATAGATATGTGAGTATGTACGATGATTTGACACATTTCATTGTCAAGGTCTGCTTTATGAACAGCAGGTTTTTTCCTAACAAAGGTACACTGTGATGAAAATAAAAAAGCAATTTTATCATTGAGGTAATATTAGACATACTTCATGACTTGTAGGAAAAATAACACATACTCATTAAAATTAGAAAAAATCAGGCATTTTAAAAGGTTGTTTTTTAACAAAGGACAAGTCAATTTTCCATCCAAAAATATTAACTAATTTCCTTAGCATATAATAGTGACTTGCTATTAGAATGGCACCTTTTCCCCTAATTAATCATTATCTAAATCAAATCTTACATGCTCATTAATTTCTCACTAATCAAGCCAGGATTACAGATGAAAGAAATGGTTGCATTTGAAACCAGAGGGGAAAGTGATCATTGATGATAAAGAAATGATCTTAGGGAATCCAGCAGAAGGTTATTTAGCCTGAAAGAACATGACCTTGTAATGGATGCACCTGGATATCAGGAGCTCATACTTTAAATCAAAGACTATGCCTGGGGCCACCATAGACTCAGCTTCCATAAAAGGTAGGCCAAAATGTCGCTACTACACTGGAGTACTGGGGGTTTAAAGCAACCCTAGAGATAAGCCATTCTCTCGGTTTCAGATTTAAAGGATGAATTACCTTTATCTGTACTGTAACTGCCTATCATTCCATACCCTGTTAAAAGTTAAATCCCCAGATCTCTGCACATGCACACACCTTCTGCACAAAGTGCTTCTTTCTGGACCACATCCCCAAGCAACAGTAGACACACACTCTGGAAATACAAATTCATTGATTATAGTCAGTCCAAAAACCTGTTGAGCAATTCATTCACTCAATATTCGTTGAATGCCAACTCTGTTGCAAGGACCATGCCTATTACAAGGAATACTACAATGTGCAAAACATGGTCTCTATCCTAGAGTTCATAAGTTGTTCTAAGGGTTTCTAATTAGATCTCTGATCACTCTAGGTATCATAGTTCATCTTTATCTGCTATCACCAAATATGATATCCTTACAGATTGTGCTTTGCAGAATTTCTTATTTTTTCTAATTCCATATATGTGGCAGAGGGGGTTTGTATGAATGAGTGCAGTGCCCACGAAGGCCAGAAGAGGGCGTGAGATTCCCCTGAAGTTGGAGTTAACAGTTGGCTGTCAGCCATCTGACATGTTCTGGGAACTGAACTCCAGTCCTCTTCATGTGTTCTCAACTGCTGAGCCATCTCTCCAGCTTGCACTTCTGCCTTTTAAATGTTTCTGATTCTCCCCTGCCCAGTCCTGCCTCATCACCTCTCCTCTTTTCCATTCAAAGATGACAACCTCCAATGTGAACTTCCTGAGGCTAGATCCTTCTTCACCTAATGGGCAAGGAAATTTCAACAGTCCGTTTCTGGTCAAATCATTCTATTTCTTTCAAATTTTCCAAAAAAATAAGTGAAGCATGGGTATGGGGACTTATAAGTAGGTGGCATATTTGGCACTCCAAGAAACCTAGCAAGACGAGAAAAGAAAGACAAGTTGAGGGGTTACATGTGCCTGCTGCTGTGCCATCACCCCCAGTTGTCTTCTGATTGCTTCCCACAGTAGAGTTCTTGTGACCAGAAAGAGACAGACTCCAAAAGTTTTCAGACCTTTGAATTTCCATGACGTGCTCCATCTTTTATTGATACTTCTCACATTCTAACTTGACTCATAGTTGTATTCATCTGCCTTCTCTGGGTGTAAGTTCCTTGAGGGAAAGACCTTTTACTGACTCATCTTCTTATCTCAAGGGGCTGATTGTGGTTTGGACTTGAGGCCCTTTGCTTTAACTTGAAGGTAATGCCATAACTTCCAGAGACTTCTGTTGTACAGAAATAGGTCAGACTCATTGATAACACTAGAATAAATTTAGCAACAATGGAAGGATTCATACCATACACACACACACACATAATTGATAGGAAATCCCCTAATAAAATGAAAACTGAACTGGAGAACAAAGTCAGAGTTGTACTGGAACACAGGGGCAGCCTCTCTGGAATTGGCATGCAGAATATTCTTTTCATTTAGATTTCTTCCAGAGGGACTGAGCTAAGGTAATTTCACTATCTCCCCTAGTGACTCCCTAATTATTATTCTACACAGATAAGTAGCTGAGATCCTGTCTTTCAGAAGATGGATAATTTTCCTTTTAATTTTTGAGATGCAATCTTCAAATGTGAAAACCAGAGTGATAGGGGGAATTTCAATATCCTAGTCTCAACCTCAGGGCCCAGCCCTGCCTTCTGTATGAAATCACACTGTGGGGAGGGGATTCTTTTCCAACAAGAAGCAAGTGTCATCATCTGCTCTGTTGTGAAATCACCTGTGACTCAGGCACGCTGCCCTTCGATGGCAAGGGGGTCTCGACCCACATATTGAAACCCTCTGGTGTGGAGCCTGGCATATGGTACACTCAAATGCTGAATACTGAATTTATGAACAGGCAATGATGAAACTCCTGTCTCTTGAGACATTCAAACAAAGTCTGAATGGCAGAATCAGAGACCACAGAAGCAACTCTGCAGTGGCAAGTGATCGTTCAAGTCTCTTCCTTCTCTTTATACTTCTATGAGTTCCATGCACATACTCACTAGCCACCTGACACACCCAAGTTCTCCCATCACAAGAGATGTTCCATAGTCAGGGATGCCACAACTGGTCCTTTTGTCATGGGCAAGTAGGAAAGCATCTCTACGGAGAAGAACTCATAGGCACGAGCATTATTAATCACTTTGTATGCAAGCCATAGCTAGAATTTTGAACCTCAACCTAAAAAGGCAGCCTTTTGTTTCACGGATGTTTCTGGCTCCCAAATCTCCCTGTTGCTAGTATTTCAGCAAATCACAAAGGAGAGGTGGAAAGCTGCGGTGTGCTGAAAGTGCACCATCACCTTGATCCCACAGATCCCATGAAAAGGCCTTTCAGGTGGGTAATGAGCAATAATTGCTTTCCTGTGGCTAAAGTGTTTAGGAAAGAAAATAGACTTTTCAAGGGAAAAAAAATATCCAGTCATAAGACAAAATCTATACTGAATAACATGGTAGCCTGTTGTGTTTCAAAGCTCTTTTCTTTTGCTCCAGAGTGACTTCTTTTTCATACCCCATGTCCACAGTTTAATTGTGTGAAAATGGGTTAACAGCAGGTACCGTGCACAACCCTCTTGGGATACCCCTGACATTTGACAACCAACTTGAAGTGTTCCCTGAACAAACTCCCTTTGAGCAGAGGAGTCCCATAAATAAGACGGTGTGGGGGCTGGAGGGATGGCTCAGTGGTTAAGAGCACTGACTGCTCTTCCAGAGGACCCGGGTTCAATTCCCAGCACCCATATGGCAGCTCACAACTGTCTGAAGATCTAGTTCCAGGGGATCTGACACCTTCACACCAATGCACATAAAATAAAGTTAAATAAACCATAAAAATAAGACAGTGTGCTTCAGGATGCCCCAGAAAACTCACGTCTACAGAATGTGGAATGCTATCTCCTAAAAAGATAGGTCTATGCCTAACTCCCAGAACTTGACACTGTGACCTGATCTGAAAAAGAGGTCTTTGAAAGCATAATTAAGATTGTGAAGATGAGGTCATCCTGGATTTTCTGAGTGGAGCCTAAATCCAATGGCAGGCATTTATGTGAAGACACATAAAAGAAAGACATAGCAAGAGAAGGCCATGGGAAGATGGAGGCAGAGAAGGAAGGTATATAGTCACAGAAAAGGGGTCACCAAAAGCTCAAAGAGGCAAGGATGAATTCCTTCCCCAGCATCTTTTACAAAGGCAACTCTGTGCAATGCCTTCTTTTTGGGTTTCTGACCACCAGAACTGTCAGGGAGGAAAAGCGCAAGGTTTTAAACACCAAATTTGAGGCACCATGTTGAGGCAGCCCTAGGACACAATCACCATCTTCCCTTCTACCTCACGGAAAAGCATCAGCCTGAGGTCGTCTAACTGTTGCATCCCGAGTATGTTCTGCCGGGAGTGCACCACTGATTTCATTGGGTGCTGTCTCTACGTGTAATGCTCCTAAAATATGACCTTGATGCTGGAAGATGAAAGAGTTTCTTTGGGACCTTCCTCCACCAATGAAGAGGAGGTAAGGAAAGGAAGTGTCTGAGGACCTGGAAAGGGCTGTATCAAAAGAGAAGTAAAAGATGAGCATGGAACATGGACCAAAACCAACTTTGATTTAAGCTCACGCTAAGATAAATAATACTACTATAATATAATAAAGAGAATCTAGTTGTCGTTAACTGCAATACCTACATCCTATAAAGACTTAGCAGCCTTGCAGAAGGGGAACAGCAGCAGCAACAGCCCTGCCTCAGCTGTTGGCCCATATGCCAGAAAACCCGATAGGAGGCTGTTGAGAGCAATCCAAATGCCTCATTCTTACTGCTCAAAGGCATTTCTCATCTTATGCTTAACAAATTAGGTGTGTTTTGAATACATGGGAAGAAAAATCTCTTTCAAGAGATTAGCAATTAAATAATCAGGAAGGAAGCCGGGCAGTAATGAAAGCTGCCCATGAGTCTGGACCTGAGCCCAACACAGAGTTTGGGTTTTCTTCACATTACCCCTGCCCTACTTCTTAGCAACTCTGGAGATGCTATTTCCCCAGCTCTCAGGCAAATCTTTCCGATGCCCAATTGTCCTTACTGTGACGATGCTTCTCCCAGCTCTAATGGCTAACCTACATTTCAGTTTCAAGCCATTGCACCTTGTAATTACATTCTCAGCCACTGTAAGTAATCTGCACCCTCTATTATAGCTCTCCTCTTTCCCTAGGATAGAAATTTGTGGGGAAGGGAGTCCGTCGCCTTGCTAGTAAAGCACACACAGTGTACCTAAGCAAAATGCAACCAAAAGAAAACCAAAAACTCCCTCGCTAGCCCTGACTGTGAAGCGCTGCTATCAACCATTCCCTTTCTTCTCATCCCTCAGCTTGTCTGCCTACATGGATGTGCTCCAGTGCTGTGGCATTTATGCCATCTTGGGGAATAGCTGTGTAAATGTTCCAGTGATGCTACCCGTCTTCAATATAGAAGATGTCGTGTTAGAATTTTGGAAGCTATAGGACTGGAAAGGACAGAGTTTTCTACCTCCTCACACCCACCCCACGTACTATGAATCAAAATCCTCACTCACTGGCCATCCTCTTGAACGTTACTCAAGTCTAGACTTGGTGGTAACTTCTTTCTGTGGACGAGATTTAATGGAGGAGAAAGTACTTGAGAAGGGTGCTGACATGCAAAACATTGCAGGCCAACTACAAGAAGATTAGAGACACAAGTTTTGGAAGGTTTGAAGTCAAAGGATACTGTTTCTCTCTCTCTCACACACACACACACATACACACACACTCATAAAAATGCTGAATTCATTTTTCCCTGAACCAAATGTTTTTCTTTTAATTTGAGGAAAATGTAAGCGTCTTTTCATGCTCAGTAGTTACTTTTTCCTTCATTGTTTCCTTTAGAAACTATGAAACAAAAGAAATTATCCAAACAGATGATTTGGGGATTTCCTTTCCAATGCCATGATTTTACTGAAAAACTCCTAATATGAAGTGCATCCTCTTATCAGACTGTGGGTGTCAGACAGAGCTCTCTAGAGCGCACAGCCAGTTCTGAGAGACAACGCGGGGGGTGGGGTCTATATCCAGCTGAATGCACTGTCCGGATCTGCAGTGTCCCTCTGGATTGCTACACTTGGGACTTGCCTCCAGCTCTTGAGACAATGATCTGGTTCAGGAATATCTGCCTTGTTTAATCTGAGCCTTTCTTGCAAAGGAATTGAGATAAAGGAGAAATAGTGGCACGGGAAATATGGGTCCAATTATGCCAAACCCTCCTGACCGCGTGTATCTGAGAAGTGGTGGTTTCAAGATCGCTAACACTACCATGAGGCTGAGGCACTGTTGGAAATTTGGCACGAGTAGCCAGAGGAATTTGAAGATTGACCTTCACCAAGCCAAGAAAGAGATGCTCATGACTACGAGCTTCTAGATTGTTTTCAGGAGGCAGCATTCAACCACTTCAAGTCATTGGTCTTTCTATGAATGTCTCCTTCTCATCAACAGGTGTAAGGAGTTTTGTCTTTCTACTCATCTCCTTTCCCCTCCAAGAGCAGGGTCTAGAGTATTTGACACTGGCTCCTTAGCATCTCATACATAGCCAGTTTTCAAAAGTAGTTTCCTAGAAATGCTCAGTCTATCATGAAAATAAAGGATGGGATTCTGGAAGGAAAGGAACTGAGCTCACTGTGTGCCTACTTGACCACAGACCAGTTCCTAAACCTCTGAAAGCCCCAGTTTCCTTGTCTGTGAAATGGAGAGAACAGATTCCCACTTGGCAGTGCTGTTGTGAGGATTAAGTAAGATGGTGCTCATTAAAGGCTTAGCGTGGTACCTCGTTCAATAAATGTTAACGATTATTAGCACCACCCCCACCACAGGTGCTCAATAAAAACTTGCTGAATGGAAGTCACACCAATTGGAATGACTAGCAGATGAAGGGGACCTGAGCCTTTTATTTTCTTTCTTTCTTTTTTCTTCAGTTTTTTTTCCCACCTAGCTATGGACCAGATGACTTCTGAGGGTTTTTAGTTGGGTGGCTGTTTGGGGGAATTTTGGATTTTGTTTTATTTTACTTATTTACTTTTAGTGGTGTGTGTGTGTTTATTTTTTATTTGTGTGTGTGTTTAAAGAATAAAATAAGGATACTGGGAAAATTAAGTTTTACTTTAGTTAACATTCATTTTTCCCCTCATTCAAAGTCCAGTCTGGCAAAATCAGGTATATGATTTTCCAGGAAATACGGCAATGAAATGTAAGTTGTGTAATGAGCATGAATCTGAGTCCATTTAAATTTTCTCTAGACCTAGTTTTCAGCAGGCTTCTTAGATGGCTTCTAGAGTGTGCTTCTGCACTGTGAGGAAACCAAACCCTAAGAGATAGCCAAATTTCCTCAAGTGTGGGGGTAGGGAGGCGACATACAATTGTAATGAAAATTAATCCCTGAAAATGCACAAGATTTTATTACCCAATGGATGCCTGAGATTACTAGAATTTTAGGGTCTTTACTATAAAGAGAGCAACCTGCATGCCTGAAATAATTAAGAATAGACTCAATTATCTAGTAAACTGAGATTCCACACCACCCTGCTTACCTAAATGAGAAAAGCTGCTTAGACTAAAGCGCCATTACTTCTATTTAGACAACCCTTAGCAAAGATATACAAGAAACTAAAGAATGGGACCCCACATTCTTCCCTAGGCCACAACAATGCCTGTTTATGTAAATAGGATTTTCAATAACACAACAGAATCTTTAAAAAAATGTTTTCTTTATTGTCTCTGAAAAAAGTGCAAACACAGAACATGAAAGCTGGGGGCTTTTACTATAATGGGTAGGGAATATCCTAAAATATTTATTCTGTGTGAGTCTGAGCCTGGATTCCAAGGAGAGCTCAGAATCAGACACTTTATGTTTTTCTAAAATCAGTACAATATGAAGAGGCACAAAGAATTCTCTGATTTCATGGCAAGTTGACTTCACAGCCATTCAAAATTCCAGTTGAGAAGGAAACAAAGGCAGAAAGTAAGAGATGTCTACTTGCCTTCATCTGGCAGCCCCTTCCAAAATCTGAGCCAAAAATATAAATATCCCTACCTTCATCATCATCACCATCCGACAAACACTCCCGTGTGACCGTAACGACCTCCAGGCACACATGGAAAGCTCATTAAAGAATATATGAAGACTATTTAAAAACAACTAAACAAAGAAGGAAAGAAGTATTAGCAAAATTAGACTGCCCATGGTTTTGGTAACTATTCCTATTTGCTTGAACTCATGTGTCTACCTCCTCACTTGACAGGTATTGATAACTGGAGAGATACCGCATCTCTGGAGTTTTTAAACTGACCTTGTAGTTTTTCAGTTTAAGAACTCAAGTTTTGACCTAAACTCTGTATATCAGCCTTGCTGCTGCTCCTTAGGCAGCTGATAAGAGGCAGAAATCTTTCTTGCTCATTAGGCCATTAGCTGCTTTTAAGCAAAGGGCTGGGGAGGGGCATGCTCAGTGGACCAAAGGAATGTCCATATATAAAGCCAGCCCTGATTTGGGGTTAAGAATTTAAGCTTAAAAGGCTGACAAGTCATAAATTTGCCTGAGGTCACATATATGTGTGACTTTCACAGTTTGTATTTCCCAGCCAGGACCCAGAGTCACAACATGCTCCCTGATTAATGAATGGTGCTAATTGTTCTTCCTGACTTGACACCATTAGTCTTTATCCATAATATTTTCTTAAAAAACACACAATCTCATACTTCAAACCTTCTGGCTTAGGGGAATTTAGGGAACCAGTGAGAAAAAAAATAGGACAAGAGACTAATGTTGCCTGTGACATAGAGCTACAATTTTGGGAGTCCTGACTGACTCAACAGCTTCCATTCCATTGTGTCCATCAAGCAAAGTGCAAAGGAATGTCCTTCAAACCTATACACGCACACACACACACACACACAGAGAGAGAGAGAGAGAGAGAGAGAGAGAG
>LOJH01045522.1:1460-13318 GCA_001685095.1 Ellobius talpinus
TCGGAAGAGCAGGCAATGCTCTTAACCGCTGAGCCATCTCTCCAGCCCCCTACTATATCTTCTTGCTACCTCCTTCTTACAATGACCAGGAAAGGTTATTATAAATTTGTGCCCTCATGGGTCTTTCTTCTAGAAGTAAGCAAACAATTGAAGAAGTCTAGAATCTCTAAAGTTACCATGCCACACGACTCCACACTTGCTTTATTCAAACTGTGTTTCCCTTTTACAAATACAAATAAAGGAATCAACTCATTCTTTAAATTATTAAACTGGTTTTATTGAACATTTGCTATTACCTGTCACTTAACCAGCTGCAGACAGTTTAATGAAGCATTTATGCAAATACTGGGGTACAGACTTTTCCATGGATACTGTGAATGACCTTTGACAGTTGAGAAGCTATGGAAAATCACTGTTAAGAATGCCAGCAACAGCATCAGTTCCTTTATGTGCCTAGGTTAGGCATTAAGCTTTAAGGTTTGTTGCATTTTCTTGCCTTCTGAATCTTCAAGATTAGTTTGAACTGTTCCTGAGTTGAAAACAATAATCCTGTGTCCACAGCAAACAGAATCACCACCAGCAACGGGATAATAAACTGTAGCCAATGATGCTTGTTTTTGTAAACTAGAATGGAACATAGATTCAACAATTATACAATTCAGATTAGAAACTGAAAGCNGGGGGGGGGGGTCCGAGATCCATCTTTCTTAAGAGGGATACAAGCATGATTTTCCACCCTTAGTCTGTTGAAATAAATGTTTCCCAGTAACCCCCGTCTATCTGTTCTTCTAGTCAGTGAAAGTCATGGAAACATGATGCCATGAGCTAATGATTTGGAAGTACAAAAGGAATCAGCATGGAGCCAAGGATAATTAAACATCAGAGCATAATTCTAAGTTTGGCCAACTTGCTTTTATATAGAGAGAGAGATAGATAAGTATGAGCAATGCCAAGATAAAGCAAAAATTTCCTCCTTCAAAGGTAATCATTTCAAAGTTCCCCTCTTACATGACGTTTTGGAAGAACGGCTTTTCTTATGAGCCATAGAGGCCCCACCTGCCTGCCCTCAGTGGGTTCACTCTCCTCCTGCAGGACCTGCACACACAGCTTGCAGCAGGGTTGATTTCCTTCCCCACCATCCTCAGCTAAAACGGACTTGCCAAACTTTTTGTATGCTTGCTTCCTTAAACTTCCCAAACCACTTCCAATTTGATACATACAAACACTCTTCATAGAAGCAATTGATAATTTTTAAATGCGAATTACATTATCTTATGTCTGAACAGTCCTTTACAGTTTTTAAAGCCATTTGACAAAGCTATCTCATTAATCTTTATAAAATTTTATTTTGGGCATAGTGTTACCATCAACACTTAGCAAATGAGGCCTCTGCTGTGGAGATAGGTCCTGGATCTCCTTGTTGCAAGTCTATTGGCCATTTCAGACAATCACAAACATACTAACTTTAAACACTGGGCTTATATGTCCTCTTTCTCTTTCTCTGCTATGTATTATCTTGTTCTTTATCAACTTACATCTTATTATGGTGATTCTGAATTTCTCGGATGTGTAGTTCAGCCGCATAAGATAGCCTGTGCAGTGATAGGTGCCACTGTCGTTAAGGTTGGCATTTCTAATGGTGATTTTGGAGTTCTCATAACTGTACTTGAAAGCAAGGTCATTCCTATAGTAGATCACCTTCTGGACAGTCCCGTTCTTCCAGCCATGGCATCGGATGTCAAAGGACTCATTGTCTATTACCATCTCAGCAGAGGTCTGAAGGAGCAGCCAATCTGAAGAGCAGTCATAAGTTACTGTTATTTACTTAACAATGGATAAGTGTCCTGCGGAGGGAAGGCAGGGAGAGAGGAGCAGATAGAGCCACAGACAGATTTGGGGGGGTCAATTAACCCATTTCTTGTTTCATATTATCAATTAAAGAATAAAGACAAAATAGTGTTTATAACTTGAAATCTATGCCAATGAATCCTTTTCCCTCAGAAAAGTCAGTCAGGAGCCATAAAATGTCTTATAATCTACTGCTGAGCCCACTGTGGAAATCCCAAAGACCAGAATTCCCTTCGGATTCTTCTAGCTGGATCTAGTTAATAGGGAGCACACAGAATACTCCTCCAAAAATGTTTGAACTTATGAGAACTATTTTTGGTCCACTCTTTCTTCACAGAGGCTTTTCAGTTCTGTTGTTAATTATAGTTGGCCTAAATACTTTTAGGCCTAAAATTTTTTAACTATTTGTTTAGTTTTTATTTACCATCTTCTTCCCTATATAGATCTGTGTATCAAGATATAGGACTGTATCAGTGTTTAGGAGTTTGTAGATAGTGATTATTTGTCAATAATGACTCAGCAAGTTCAAAGAACTGTATTCTATGGCTAAAATCATTTTTAAGAATTGTAAAACATTCATAAATGGAGGGTTTTGGGTGAGAACATATCTAACTTGTGCAAGCATATTGTATTTAAGAAAAATGCTTTGAGGACTTCTCTAAATTCTACTACCAGGAAGTAAATGACTATTCTGCATGGTTTAGTTTGTATTTAGAATGGGTTTACAGATGTTAAAACATCTTTCTACTCAAGAAAAACGTAATGTGTAAATTTTGCATTAGAAAGACAGTTTTCTCATTAAACATGTACTAGATACATAGCTAGATATGTTGTATTAAATTTTGGCAGTTAAATTAATAAATAAACAATATTCTTTGTATCAAAATAAACAATAGAATTATTTTTAGTAACAGTAAAGGACATGAGGAACATGTAGAGATATCTTTCATGACTCTCAGATTGTTCAGAGCAAATTGTTACTCAAATATTATGATACAAGTATATATACACAGCTTTTTGCAGTGTTCATATGCCAATCACACCATTTGATCACAGAATACATGTCTACATCTAGGTAATATAGAAAAAAATCATATCAGAGGAATAATATTGAAGACTGAATAGATTATTAAAAGAGAGGATGTAAGGAGTGGTGCAGAAGAAAAGTCACCGAGATATCTTGAGGGAGAAGCCCCAAATCTCTTGGAATAACCTACATTCCTACCAGCTTCTAGTGCAGTTATTCTCAACCTGTGGGTCACGACTCCTCTGGGGGTCAGATGAACCTTTCACAATGACTGCCCAAGACCATTGGAAAACACAGATATTTATATTATTATTCATAACAGTAGCAACGTTTTATGGCTAGAAGTTACAACAACACGAGGAACTATATTAAAGGGCTGCAGGGTTAGGAAGGCTGCAGACCACTGTTCTTGTGGCTCCTTCTTCATGTGAAAGACAGACAGTATTCCCATATCCCTGGAACATACCTCTTGTCACTTCCAAGTACACGGGTTTACTCTTGTAAAGTCCTTGGTTCTGACATACATATTTTCCACTGTCTTGAATGGTGGCACTCACAATGTCCCAATGTGAAGTTGTCACTTTAGAAATGGTGCCATTGTGGAACCATTTAGTATTGTTGTCTTGAAGGGAACTGTTCGCATTGCATGTAAGAGTCACGTTATCTCCTGTAAATATTCTAATCCATGGTGGGGTCAAGGACACAACAGATTTCTGAGTGGCTTAAAGAAAGTAAAATTATGAAGATAAAGAAATTTTAAGTTGTTGAAAATTATCCAGTCTCAAAACTTTAAATATGTCCACAGTCAAGCAATGGTCTGTCTTATTAGTAACAAGGCTTAGTCTTGATGTCTAGGAAAGACAATAAAAAAATGAAGCAAACAGTGATGTGGTCTCAGAAAGCAGCCAGTCCAGGCATAAGTAAGGTTTCAAACACAGAAGTTTGGAAACAAGTGAAGTAATTTATTATTTGATATCATAATCTACTCTAATTCTCTGAACTTCAAAATCAGTATTCATAAATATAAATTGCAGGCTTTTTAGGTAGAGATTATGCTTGACTCTCCCAATCATTGCTTATCATAATGTTTGATATATAGTAGTGTTTACTAAATAATTATTGAATGACAGAATGTAGAAATAAAGGATAAATATTAAAGCCTCAGTTTCATTAAAACATATCAGGAGCAGCTGTCAATCATTTCAGACTATACCAAGTATTGGTATACTTTAGTACACAATGTAAGTAAATTACATTCATTAAAATTAAAATATAAAATAGGCTTGGTAAAAGGTGAGGTCTAAATTTTTTAAACTATTTAATTCTGAATATATACAGTGAGAAATGTTTGTAATTTTCAAGGCTCGTGAAAAGCACCAAGAGGCTGTCAGCCTTGGATGGCTTCCAGGAGCAAAGAGATGTGGTGAAAATTTAAACAGAAGCTAAAGAACCGCTCGTGGTGATGACAAAGGGTGATATAGTCAAGGAACATTATAATCAGACCTGAGGGACTTACGATAGAACCCAGTTTTTATCGGTTGTGCGAGCTCCAGTAAATGATGTAATCTGAGCTACAGGAGTCTCAATTATAAACTATCAATAATGACAGTAATATGAAAGTTGGATGAGTGCATGTGAAAGGCCTAGAAGAGAGACTAACATCAGAGCAGACATGACTGTTGACTTCAGCAGAAGAGGAGGTGGCTTGAGAGGGGGAAATGATATATGGGAAACTCTGGGGCAGGGAATAAATGACAGGGAAGAGGGAGATCTGGAAAGCAGACTGTCTGGGAAGAAGAAAATTTAGAGCTATAAGAAAACACGATGGATACAGACAAACAGCAGAAGAGAGCAATGTCCAGATACACCAAGGGAATAAGGACAAAGAACTCACCCGTTAGTGTGATGGCCAGAGCTGCAAAATTAATAAAGGGTAAGTTAACATCTACCTCCAGTTTTCCAGGTTGCAAGAAGACTGGGATAGGTGTGGGAATGAGACCCACATTCATAAAGTTTAATGATCAGTGGGGAGAAGGAAGGGCATTCTTTCCTCTATCCTCCTCCATTGTTATCTGTATTGTAATAGATGCCAGAGGACTGAAAAGATCCAATCAATTAGCCTGGTTTCCCACTGAGATGATGCTCAGCCCAGTTACCTTTGCTCCTCTCTACTACACAGTGCCCAGAAATGCCCCCATGGTTTGCATACGTGCTGAAAAGTCACCAAAACAAAACCAAACCAAACGTTCCCAACTCTGATGCTCTCTAGATGCATTTTGGCCCCTTGGGGTGGAAATTAATGTAAATTCATACTTACAGAAAAACAGCACTGTTAACCACAGCTGGGCAGACCCTCCAGTGGCAGTAGCCATTGCTTTTGTGCCTTCAGGTGCTAACTGTGCCCGGGAGCTATATGGTTTCAAAAATAGGCTTGAAACCAAAAAGGAGAAGGAAATGTTTTCTGCATCATATCTGGTTAACTCATCAGCTTCTCCTGGGCTTGGCTTTTTCCAGAGATAATAACAGCGTTGTGCCAAATTGGGCAATTTTATAGTCACCCATTTGCTCCCATTGCACCTTCAGCTGCACACCTAGAATCTGGTGGCTGAGGACCATGGGCCTCAGCAGAGCCACAGGCTTCCTTAAGGTGCCATTCAATGTACAAGTATGTGGTTTGCATCTTAGAAGCATGGGGTATAGGGGACTGCAGAATAAAGTAAGTACTAATTGAATCTCTTGATAGGTGCCAGGCACTGTGTAAATATAACTGATACTGTTCTCAAAAAAAAATCTTACGAGTTAGATAGTACTGTCTAAATAAATTAGATTTTATTACAATCTATATTTTATTGATGGGAAAATAGATCTTAGAAAGGTTAAGTATGTTATGTTATACTATGTTATGTTATGATGCCATCTATTGAATAGAAAATTTGGGATTTAAACATGTAACCCTGAAATCGGTCTCACAGCCATTATGATGCTCTGTGTAAGAACACACCAGGTCATGGAGAACAATGGGTGAACTGCTTGGTGGTTCCTCTCAGTTACTGATCCTCTCCTCCTTAGCGTCTTGCTCCTTTGCTTAGTCTGAGAGTCTCCATCTGACTCACTGTGATCTGATTGGTTCTTTGGAGATAGTCTCAGAGGCTCTTCCTCTACTGGGCCCTGATATGGTTCAAGAAAGGGAGGTAGATATGAACCCTCACGGGATTGAGACATCTTAATTTTCACCATATCCCAGCTTAGGTCAACTTTAAATTTTATGACCACTGAACACGAACAAGGTTTCTCCTTTAAATGCACACTAACTACCTCCCCTCCTCATCAGGGCCGTTCTAATTCACTGGTTTCTTTCAGGTTGGATTAAGATCTGATATGGCCAATGATCGTAGAGATGATGACAGAAATGAATACCTATGTTGTATTTTCATATGCAAATGTTTTCTATTTGTTAATGCTCTGGAATAGGTGAAAGCCATGTGCTTAAGCACATCTCACAGGTGAAGTGCTTGGGACACCATGTGTCATGTTGTGTTTTTCCTCCAAGAAGAATGAAGTCTGCTGAATTAAACATAAAGTTGTGCCACAGCTTTCCATGGAATTAGGGGATATAGTCTAATATTGAGTATGGTTCGAGAACATGACACCACGTAATGCTTCAGTGAAAGAGTTTTAATCAAGCAGCCAGTGGGGTTTCTTTCACTTCATTTTTTTATTTAAAAAATTTTAAACTATTTGATCATATCTGCATACATACCCTGAAACTAATTCCAGAGTTCCTTTCCATGTTCCTTCCCAACTTCCTGTCATCTTTGACTTTTTCATTTTTGAAAACTGTGTGTTGTTGGTATTTACAGAGCAGAACTCAAATACTCCTAATAACTATATAGTTGGGTTCTACTTATAAACTAGGAAGAGTGATATCTAGACAATGGTGTCATTATAAGATCTAGTAAGAAATCTTGTACATAAAACACATTGCACAGCTTCTAGCATTTGAAAAATGTTTAACAAATATATAACCTTCCCTTTATTAGTATTATTTGCTAAATAATTATAATAGAAATATTTATTTTGGCTGGGTTAAGGCAATAGGAAACCTATATAAGATACTTTCCTCAATAACCTGTGTCTCATGGCACTGAACTTTGAGCAATCGCAGTCCTCTCTGGAGCCATGAGAAAAGAGTAAGAACAGGAAGTAAGTTTTATCTGGAGAGAAACCAAGGAGGTATGGAGGAAGGTTTTGGCTTGAGGTGCTGGGAGGGTAATGTTCAAATTCATAGACCTTGAGAGAGACAGATTGTACTTCACACATTGATGAGAATTTATTGAGGGATTTGGGGGTTCCTCTCTCCTAGGATAAGGGTCCTACAATAAAACTGCTGTTACTTTACTGTGACTCAAACAGTTTCTACAAGGGCTTTCCCTGAAGCTGTCCAAACAGCTCCTACTTACGTGGGAGCAGAAGTGAGCTCCCTGAGAGGTACTTGCCTAGTCTGAAGAGGAGTGGTTTGTTAGTGGGATCACTTTTACTTACTTCACCATCTGAAGCTTACATTTAAGTGCCCAACAGTGAGAGGAAGAAGGTGCTTTAGATACAGCAACAAACAGCAGAAAAACATTAGGGGCAGCCAAGGAAGTTCACTAAAACTTGAGAACAAATTATAGTATTTTTTGACCCTAGGAAAGTAAACAACTAGCAATATAAGCATCAGAAAGAATAAACCATACACTTATTCCCAGAGGATATTTCTAAAGTGAGCAAATGAAAAAAACAAAACCTCAGAAGAAATAAAAGGAAATCACCAAGATTAAATAAGAGCTTCACTTACTGTGCCTAATATAGTTTGAATACATTTAAATCTTATTTGCAAAATATCCTTATGCAAAATGGATGGTGTAGTTGCTCATTTCTTGTATTTAGTATCTTCATTAAGAACATATGTTTTGAGGCACAGGAAAAATTTTAATACATGGAAATTATATTCTAAATTAATTGGTTTCATTTGTAGTTATTATTATTGTGAGTAAGCATTTGAAAGTATTGTTCTGAAAGGGACCAATAAGCTCAGGATACCAAATAATCTAAGGAACCCTTCTATGCCTTGAAGGTTTTTAATAGTTAGATGGTAGAGTCAAAAAAAGGGGATGAATGTGTGCTTGACAAAATCAGTACAGTATATAGAATTTCACTTCTTACCACAAGATTTTGAATTTGAGAACATATGTGACTAATACATAGTCAGATTTAAACCTGTTACCAGTTCCCAGATGACTTAATCTATATTTCACTTTGTGAAACAGAGACATAAAACTCTAATGGCCATGCATAAACGATGGGATTTTTGTTCTGCAAGGTGTCCTTGAAGCTAGATTCAGAGCGAGAAGTTTTTAACCAGAACTTTATTGTCTTATAGCATATGTGAAAGAGCAGCATCAGACTTAGCCTATTCACTGCCTGCTTCCTGCCAAAAATCAGGAAACAGAAAGGCCAATGTGCTAGCTTGCTCTATATGTTTAATAAAACCAAGGACCATATAATATTGGACATGAACTGCTGAAAAGACAGTATACCTGTCTCCTCATGGTATATGTATCTCATAAATACCACACTCTCTCTCATGATCAAGGATAATGCTAAGTATGCAACACATCTTATCAGTTTGGTCGCTCCTACCAATTCTATGTGGTTGGTAATGAGGAAATTACATCATAGAGAGGTGAGGCAGTTTGTTGAAGGACTTATATTTGCCAAATAAATACTTAGGGTTAGAACTCAGACAATTTGGCAGGAGAGTGTACATGCATAACCAGACAGAAAGAAGTGTCTATGTAATCAACACATTGAGATTGAATACCTGAGGATTTGTCAAACCTACTTAAAAACTCCTTAGATTTGCCAGAGCTCATCACTTACAGACAGGAAATCATCAATCTATTTCATCCATTTCATGTTTACACATTCCTTTCCTCACTCCAAGACATGGTTTATCAATTCATAGCCATGGATTTATCAATAGTTGCCATGGTGGTATTTTAATTGTGTTCACAAACTTTGCCTATGAACATCATTTCTAGCCAAGTGACCCAAAGGAATTCAGACTAACTTTCCTGTCTCCCTGTTGATGGAGATGTGGAGTGACTATGCACAGAACACTCTGGTTAGGGAGAACTGTGTTATAAATCTGCTGGGGAAGATGCACAAGCAATGCAGTGTTGGATAAAGGTTCCTAAAATATTGAAATATTATGTTATGTTGTTTACTTTGAAAAATGATTACCTGTACATATTTCAAAGATATTAGAAATCTGGGATGTGAGTAGACTCTTAAGCTTGATTCTCAACTCAAACCCTTTATTTGCTATGTGGCTATCTCAAGGTACCAAATTGCCTCATGTTTCTGATACCTCACTTGTAAAATACAGGTAGTAGTGTGCCTTAAGGGTGTTTGCAAGTGTTAAATGAGTTAATACAGTGAAGTGCTTGGCACAGAGCATGGCCAATACTGCAACTACTAACAGTTTCTATTACTGATATGATGGGTGTTTTGGATGGAGATTTTGCTGTTAGAGAAGAGAGAATTAGGTGAACGTTTCCCCCGAAACAAAATTTGAATAGGGAATAGTCTCCAAATGTATTTCCAGCACCTGATGTTTTATAGCCATAACACTAGCACTCTGAGCTAATAGTGGCTGTATCATTAGGCTCTGGAAACACTTAGGAGTACTATCCTTACTCTAGAGAAACAATTCCTACATCTCTCTGCAGGCCTGCAGAGATAAGGCAGGAGCCGGAGGTCATTGCCAGGAGTGGTTCCAGACAGAAATTCCCATTTTGCAGTCACCAATTGGCCAAATCTGGTGTGAGCTGTGGATATTTTATGCTTACTTACAGAACCAAAAACATGGTAACAGCCTCCTCTTAAAGAAACCCCTTTAAGATAAGGACAAGAGGTCTAGGCACAGCTCAAAGCATTTGCATTTTAATAGGTGAATTGGGAATCCTAATCTTTCAGAACTGTGGCTTCACTGTACTGTGACCAGTGTATTTCTAGAAGTGAAGCTAGCTATGACTTGGGGTTTGGACAAATTGGAGAGAGCTCTAAATGGTGGCACATGATGTAATCTTAACATTCAGGATGCAGACATGGGATTGCTGCACTCTTGAGGGCAACCTGGGCTATAAGGTAAGACTGTCTCAAACAGAAACAATGACTAGGCCTGGAGAAACAGGGAAGGTTTGCCTTCCAAGCATGAGGACTGAAGTTTGATCAGCAGCATTTATGAGAAACTGGGCACAATGGCACCTTTCTTTAACCCCACTGATGGCAGGTGGGCATGAAAGACCACTGGGACTCTCTGGAGAAGTGGCTAGATAAATCAGTGAGATTCATGTTCAATGAAAGTTCAAAAATAAAGGAAGCATAATGTAGCATTGAACCCTAGTCTTTCTGTAGCATATACACTCACAGCCAGACACCGCACACACACACACACACACACAAACACACACACACACAAACATACAAACATATCTGGATCTACACATGAACACATAAAAAGCAGGTATGTACATCACACATAATAACAAAAAAGGAAGAAAAGATCTGTAGAAATCTTTGTGGAGTGTGTGTGTGTGTGCATGTGTGTGTGAATGTGTGTGTTGGTGATTGTCTCAATAACACGTATAAGGGAGATAATTGTGGAAAGAGTGGGTAATTAAACCCTGTATTGCCAAAGGCACAAGGACAGCCTTCCATGCTAAGAGCTGCCCTGCTTCTGGACATCATTCTGAATTACATACTTTTATCTTGAGTTTGGCAAGCAAATGCAAAAGCAGTTTTTGCATTTTCTCATATATACCCAATTTAACAGAAAATAAACTGCCATGAGTATTGAGGGAAGACAGCTATTTCCCATTTTTGGAACAGCATCCTTCAATCTTTTTATTTCAAAGAAGGAGAGCATCAACAGCTAAAATGGTCAGTATACACATGCCTTAGGCATATCAGACTATCTGTTTGCTCATCACAGTCCCATGTTCTCATAAAGTTTTCTCATTTTATTACTTTCTCATATTAAGGTCCTGAGTTGCTCTGATTTTAAAGTATATCTCTGTATAGGTAGCACAGATAGATAAACCCAGCTTTAGGGTCCTGCAGTTTATGTAATTTAGGAATCTCTTCCTAAAAAATAGAAATTAATGAATATAATATTAGGTATTTCAATGACTTTTTAAAACAAGTAAAAAAAACCTCTATATACTAAGTAAACCTCAATACACTACAAAGGTCAAAACCTGACAACACAAACATAAAATCCAGAAAAATTAGTTTGTTGCTTATATAAACTCTTCTCTAGAATTTTTTTCTACATGTCTTTTCTACATATTGCTTATCTTCCTTTATCAGAGAGTAATTTTCTAGTATCACTTTGGTAGGGGAGCTAAAAGTATAATTCATTCCCCTATCATCATTGATCAATATTTATTTTACATTATCAAGGTAAATGTAATTTCAACATGTGGTATTATTGTTTGTGGTGCTGCAGGCTTATGCTCACAAATGCGGGCATCTTGATGCTTCTGGATGCTTGATTCCCATCACAAAAGCCAAAAATATTATAATGTATTTATAATCTTCTATTCTGTGCTATTGAGTAAGTTCTTTATGGGGGAAATCTTGTATTTTTATGAGGCATCAAAACAACTCAAATCTTCTACTAATAAAATTAGACATATCTGAGGCTTATGAATTTTTTTTGAATATTAGCTTCTCTGTCCAGATGTTTCACCCTTGTCTTTCCTTTTCTGTTCACAGATTTGCATCCCCGGCCTTGGCAGAGGCACCCCTCTGCAGTGTGGAGGTTACCTTCCAGCTCTGTGTTGTGAAGCCAGGAAAGCCAGTTCTTGGGGGAAGGGTTTTTCTGGGACTCACATCTACAGTAGAATAGACTAGAGTAGATTACTAACATTAGAAA
>LOJH01045523.1:0-13579 GCA_001685095.1 Ellobius talpinus
TCCTGGATTCTATAAGAAAGCAGGCCGAGTAGGCCATGGGAAGCAAATCAGTAAGCATGACCCTTATATGCCCTCTGTGTCCGCTCTTTCCTTAAGGTTCCTGGCCTGTATGAGTTTCTATCCTAACTTCCTTGGATGATGAGCAGCAATATGGAGGTATAAGCAGAATATACCATTTTCTTTTCAACTTGCTTTTTTGTTCATGGTTTTTCATTGCCACAAGAGTTATCCTTGCTAAAATACCAACATAATTATCAAAACCCAGAAGAGATACATTTTCTCATCAAATTTATCCTAATTCATGGGTAAGAGGATGAAATGCCTGGCCTGTTGATTCTTTAGACAAAAGATACATCCTGCACATGAGTAACCTAAAGTCAAAAAAACCTTTGAAGCTAAATGTTTTCTAATGAAATCAAATTTTATCTGAGGATGATAGCCAAAGGCAGTGATAAATACCAATGAACAGATCTTAGACAATATGGGAGAGTTCTGTCTATTGGATAACAGAGAACAATTCAGCTTTGGGGCTCATCATAGAGATTCTTATCTCGACATCCTCTGTAGTCACCCAATAGTGTCCAACAACAAAAGGAGGTAACAATGACCTAGAAGCATTGCACAGTAGGGGTGTTGGACACAGAGATTCATTTGAACATATCTTGCTGTTTTATTGATATCATTAAAAGGAACAAGTTTTGCTCACTCAACTTTTTAGCTCTTGTGTTCATTTTCCTTGAAAATAATGGGGAAGTAGCTAACATTTTATTATTGTTATTAATATTACATGGAACAGTTATTGCAGCACTAATAAAAAAAGAATATTTTGTGCTTATAATCACTCTTTTTAGAAGAATAAGCCTCTCTTGAATGTCCAGAGTAAAGCATCTTCATTTTATGAGTGTAATTATCACATTTGTCCAGACTGTCATCAGTGATAATCAACATAATAATAACTCCTTATGTTCATGAAGTCATATACAATATTAAAGGCATTTTTCCATCTTTCATAGTGTTATGTTCAACATCTCCCTAGACTTTGTAAATGATGTTTAGAAGAAGGCAAGGCAGAAAACATTGTCCCTACATTTCTTTTTTATAAAGGTAAGAAATTTATAACTCACAGATAAGAACTCTCATGCCATAAGGTTAGGGAATAAGTAGCACTATGTCCACATATTCTCTTTCAAAGCAATCTCATTCCCAGTGCTGTTTTGCTTGTCATTTAGTACAATTAGGCAGACATGCTTTCTTTTTTACTATTGTTTGTATGCTGAGAAATATCCACAGTAGAATACTAATCCATACTATTGTCTCAGTTATTTAGACAAAACAATGAGTATAAACCAAATACATAATTCCCTCTACTTACACTGTGCATGCACCAAAATGCTATTGTAGGGGTGTGAACACATTTCATAAACACAGGGACTTCATGATTCTTAATTCTTAATGAACTCATCAGTTCATTATCCTTCATTAGCTATACTAGTTTGTTAGGAAAAACTGAAGTTAATGTACACATAGATGGGTACGGCTAGTGATCTTCTTGTTGCCTTGTTCCTTGAATGAAATGGATCACATGCCTTTGAATATCAGAGATGCAGAGAAGTTAATGATACCACTTGAAGAAAAATTAAGCCAGGTGTGATAGCAAAAGACTTCAATCTCAACTTTTCCTAAGCAAAGGCAGGTAAATCTTAGTCCCACCCAATCATGGATATGTAGTAAGACTGTCTTAAAAAAATAGTTAAATACAGTAACTTAAGATATAGAGAAGTTTAATTACGTTTAGCTTGTGGTGGTTTGAGTGAGAAATGTCCATCATATGCTCAAGCATTTGTACTCTTTGTCCAAGGCTGGTGGTACTGTCTGGGGTGGTTATGGGGAAATGCAGCCTAGCTGCAGTAAGTGCATCACAGAGGGCAGACTTTGAGAGTTTATAGCTCAATCCCAGTTGCAGCTTTCTTTCTTTGCTTTGTGCTTGCAGTTGAAGGTGTGATCTCTCAGCTTCTTGCTATTGTAGCTATGCCTGTAGCTTGCGGGGCCGTGGTGACAGATCCTCATTCTTATGGAACAATAAGCCAAAATGAACCCTCTCTTCTTATCAACGATAACTGTCATTCCTTAAGCTTAAAAATCAGCCACTTCATCATTTTATTCATGACGACTCTTGTGTGATAATATATCAGAAAGTTCTCTCTGTCTCTCTGTCGGCCCTCCATTTCCCTCCTCTTTTTCTTTATTCATAGCCATTAAAAATCATGGAGGTGTAACTGACAAAAATAGCATAGCTATTGTAAGCAGATTGGGACCAAGTCTGTAGGTCTGTGTGTGTGTGTATTGTTGTTGTTGTTGTTTTCTTTTATTTTTTTTATTTCTCATTAGTTATTTGTTATTTCCCAGATATGGTAAGCTTTTCTGGTACCTAAGTCCCAGATCTCATTTAGACAGGAAATACTGGGATAATAGGTGGAATTAGATGCCCAGAGAATACTTTCATGTCCCAGCTCCAGCACCTACTTGATTTTCATAATCACAAGGAGGACAGAGCAAGAAGAAGAAAGGGATGAAATCAGCAGTGTGAGCACAGCTCAGAGTTTACCTCATTGCTTATGAACCTTAATTAAACCTAATTTGTAAATCTTAATTGAACCACATGTACTGGCATTAATGAAGCAGTATAATAACATTGTTCTCCCAATAAGACAACACACTAATACTAAATACTTATATTCCTGGAGATGTACTCATGTGGGCCTCATCAAAGCATAATGGGGAAGCAGATCAACAATTAATCTCATTAATTCCAATAAAAGGACAAAACGTACAAACTGATTGTCTAGAAGTATCAACTTTGCCAGAGTTTTTCACAAGAAGATACACCAGTGAACTGACAGGGTAAATAAGCCAGCATCTGAGGAATCAGACATAACTACAAGGTTAGGGGGAGGACACCAGTTAGATGACCCCAGATCATTCATTCATTCATTCATTCATTCATTCATTCATTCATCCATTTACTTACTCATCCATTCATTCTTCAACTATGTATTGAGTCTGACTTTCTTTTCTGGCCCCCCCATAAATGAAAAATTATTTCTAATAAAAAGTTTGACAACTTTGAGAAATGTAGAAACTATTTTGGGTCAGATATGTGCATTCTATGTCTCACTCACATTATCATTTTAACTTTTAGTTTAGGTTCTTTGTTTTTCTTCAACCTGAAAGATAGGTACTACAAACTAATCATTAAAATAAAAAAGCATTCCTTCTGTGATGATGAATCTTGATTGTCAACTTGACTTGATCTGGAGTCAAATAATAATAGAGATAAGCCATACTCATACCTATAAGTGATGTTTTTTTGAAAATCAAGTTATGTGTCGAAAGATCCTCCCTAAATATGGGCTACATTTTAGTAGTAGTCAATAAAAAAGGTCTAAGGGGAAAAACTTGATTTTTTTCTTAAGTGCTTTCCTTTGTGTTGCCTTCTAGCCATGCTTTCAAGTCAGCTACCCTTCACTCATGCCTTGCTATTGAGTTCATCTCTACTCTCGATTTATTGCTGCCATTCTTTAGTGATTTCAAAACCGCGTATCTTCAGCCATCCAAAGTGGACTGAATCCTCCTGGCTCTCCAGGAATCCTCCAGGCTTATATCCTTATGATGGTATGGACTGCTTAATCATACACCCTTCATTGATTGACCAGCTACCATGTTCTCAGCCTTTTTATTGGGAATATAGCCATTGTTGGAATACCCATACTGTACTGCGTATGACAATATAATAAATACTTTTTAATGTTAAAAAGATAAAAAATATTTTGAAGTTGATTAATGTGATTGAAGTTAAATATTTAGTTACTGGACATGAGGGTTATAGGATCATTTGACTCCCAAAGCTGTGGTTGTTGCCCAGTACATCTACCAGTCACCCTGGCAGCAGACACATATGGAGCAATGGACTTTCTGTCTCATCATCAGGCACCACAGACTTTACCCATTACCTATCTCTCAGTCTTGTTTAAACTTCCCAAATAGAATGATAATGCCACCTGCCATCCAGTCTTCCTCTAGGCATTGTGTGAATTTTCTCCCACAAGTTAGGTGCTAATTTCCTTTTTCTCATTCTAATGCCTCTTTATAATCAGACATTCCCAGGATGCTTTGTTAACAAGGGTTCTGTGACCCTGAAACTAGGATGAAACTTTCCCATTCAGGCTCCTCATGACTTAGGTCTATCTTCCACCAGCCCAAACATGCAGTCTCATGAGTCTCTTCGCTGCCCTTTCCTTGAATACCCATCCCTTCCCTAAGGCAATTTGAACATATTTTCACTTTTAGTCTCTGAGAGTCCCTTTAGGAATCCCTCTCTCTGTTGCAGGATCAGATAAAAGCTCTCAGAATTTTACATGGTCTGTGTTTTTGGTAACTTTTTGCTGGGATAAAACACAATAACCAAGTGTGATTCATGGAAGAAAGAATTCATTTTGGCTTATCACTCCAGAGGAAAGAAGAATCCATAATAATGAGGGAAGTATAGAAGTAGGTGCCCAGAGCAGGAAACTGAGAGATGGCATTTCCATCTACAAACTCTCCAAGCCCACCCTCAATAATATACTTCCTCCAGCACGGCCACTCCCTCTAAAGATTCCATAGTATCCCCCAAACAGTACTACCAACTGTTCACATACATGAGCACACGGCGGGGGGGGGGGCATTTTATTTAAATTACCACAGTCTACTTTTCCGTTAATGGAGCACAGTTTCTTGTTTATATGTTTGCACTTTCTCCAGATGGTGTGTGTCTAAATTGAGTTTCTGGTATTTAGCTTGGCATCCTCAGCATAGCCCATGGGAACTCATTTCTGTTGAATATTTGAGTAAAATCCTTAACAGGTTTGAGACAAACCTGCAAGACCTACAAGTAATTGAGACAGCTACTTCCCAGTGGCCACATACCACTGAAATAATGGGGACAGAGGCTCTGTTTTAAATGTGCACAGAGAGGAAGATAGATATGAGCGCAGATTATGGCCTTGCATGCATAAACCTAGTCTTTCCTACCAAACATGTCCAGTAATACACATAGGGGGCTGCTTATACAATACTATACTCCGAAAGAGAAATGTCTCCTATAAGCTTATGCATTTGTTTTAGTTTTATCACTTTCCCTAGCTGGTGGCTCTCCATTAATAGGCTGCAGAGCTGTGAGGATGTCAAGTCGGACTCAGGTAAAGTGTGCACTCCGGACAGGCTTCTGTGGTACAGCCTGGTGTTTTCATGACTGGGTCAGACTGTCTCTGCTCGCCACCCTTTAGAAGGGTAGCGAGTGTTGCTGCAGTCTCTTTCACCACAGCTGCTCACAAATCAGTGCAGTGCGCTAACACAGCTCATGCTCCTTCCTTGTTTCTTATCAGGCTTTTATTTGTTGTTTGTCCGTTTGTTTTATCACAAAGAAGAGGAAAATGACTAGTACAGAGAGGATGTCCTCAGTCCTTCCAGGTATCAAGATGTTCTTTATCTGCTTGAATGATGCAGCTCAAGCCAAACTCCAGCCCAAATTCATGGCAGGATTTTCTCAGAGGTACCTCATCTTTCAATCTTGAATATTTTCTTTGCATTTCTTAAGAGTTCCTCAAGGGGTGTTAGCAGAAAGAGAGTAAAAAATAATTGAGCATGTTATAGCCACAGATGAATCAATTTAGAATCTCATGGTCTTTGACCATAATACATTGAACATCCTGTATGAGGCTTCACGGTTCATCTGCTATTGAGCTCTCAGGTTCCCCTTTCTTCGTCCATCCCATAAATATTAAGAATTATAAGCAGATACTCTTGTGTTGTCTCAATGGAGTCACTTCTGTAAGCTTGTTAAAGAGTCATTATTTAGAGCTGGAGTGAGGCTCAGGGTAGAGCACTGACACAGTAGCACATGCCCCAGCATCATAGAATAACTCAAGAGTGATAATGACTCTACTTTGCAGTACACCTTTGGATTTACAAAAAAAAGCCAAGTCTTCCTATGCACATTTCTGATGTTGACACACTGTCTCATTACTAATATTTTACATGATTGAACATTAAAAACAATGAATTGATGTTAATACATTCTTTTTCCCTAAAATCCATCATATGCATTGGGGATCATTTTTGTATCGTGATCTTTGACTTTTAATCTTTTCACGCATAAATCTCTTTGCCTACACAGCTCATATCTTCTAATCTGCTATTTACTTTACTCAACCTTCTATTGCATACTAATTTAGAGACCATCTTTTTTAAAAGTAAATTTTGGTTTTCAGGGCAGGGTTTCTCTGTGTTCTGGCTGTCCTGTGACTTCCTCTACAGACCAGACTGGCCTCAAACTCATAGAGATCCCCTTGCCCCAGCTCCCCAACTGCTCGCACCAGCACCTCCTGGCAAGAGACCATATATTTAAGCAAGCCTTCTTTGATACTTAATACTGCCCCAAGACACACAGCTAGAGGATACACAGACAAATGGAGGTTTGCATTGATTTTGCACAAAGAATCTTTCAATGTTCTTCCGATTTACAGTATGCTTTCCTCTTTTTTTTAACATGTGCGTCACTGTACTGTGTGGTCATACTGCCATAGCTGTGGTACGTGTAAGGGCAGCATGATGGTTTAAATAAGAAATGCCCCCCCCCACTCAGGCTCAGGCTCAGACTTTTGAACACTTGATCTTCAGTTGGTGGCACTATTGGGGAGATTTTATGAGAAAGTGCATCTGGAGACGGGCTTGAAGAGTAAATAGTTTCACTCCATGTCCAGTTTGTTCGCTCTGTTTTCTGCTTCAGAAGGAAGATGTGTTTGCTCAGCACCCTGCTCTGGTCCATGCATTTGTGGCTTGCTGCCATGTCTCCCGGCCATGGTGGTGTGCTATCACAGCAGCAGACAGATAAACAATACACAATTTGCACCAGAGGATGGGCTGTTGCTGTGAGGAGCATGGCCATGCTTGTTTTTAGAATGTGGGAGATGTTGGAACTTTGGACTAGTTAAGTGTTTTCATCAATTTAAAGACCATTCTAGAAGTCTGGGAGCCTATAATACAGAGCGGAATGAAGACTGTGGGTTTTTAAGGTTTTAAGAGGAGAACAATATGAGGTACTCTGCTAGAGGCCCTTTGTGTGCTATGTAGGCAAAGACTCCAACTATTTTCTGCCCACTTTCTACAAACCCAAATTTAAAAGTACTAGTCTAATTTCTTTGATGGAGGAAAATTCAAGACAACATAATATTGGATCTATTATATGGTTGTTACTGGTCGTGCTTACACAGACCTTCAATGAAAAATAGGACAGAAAGAAATGCAAAAAGGAAAGTTTGCAGAGGAAAAGAACACATGGAAGCATAATGTTACAGCCAAGACTTTTGCTAAAATAAAGGCTGTAATTGATAAGATTAGTGCACTTAAACCTTCCCTGCAATGAAGGGAAGGTTTCCTCGAAGGCAAGGTCCCAACTAGCTAATCTTCTAGCCTGTGAAAGAAGTCATAGGGCACCTAATATTCCTAGAAAGCAACTGTGTACAAAACCTGCTGCTGATGTGATGCCAAGTCCATCTGAAAATCTGTCAGTATGGTCCAAAAGCGCTCCTGAGCTTAGAAGTATGAAGGATGCATAAGTAAAGGAATCACAGGGTGTTCCTCTGTGATTGACAAAGCCACTGAATTCAGGCAGCATGTGGTAAGAAATGCCTACACGAAGATCCTGAGTGGGCAGGAGGTCCTGAGTGGCTGTCGTATATAACTGAAAATGCAGCTTGAGTTACACTGGAGACTCCAAGATCTTAGAGATGCCAGATCCATGAGACATCTGCTAAGGAGTGATGGAATAAGGCACCGAATCAGCCCAAGGGAGAGATACATGGTACAGAGTGCAAAGATGGAGCCATTTAATTCCTTTAAATTTAAAGCTGTAGACTTTGGACATGGTGTTACAGGAGTTTCTGTTTTTCACTCTTGCTTTAGTCTAGTATCTACTCACTAATCCTTTACCTTTGAGTTATGTATTAGAGTTCTCTAAAGGAAGTGAACTGAGTGACTAAAAAGCCACTATATATACACATACTATATCAGTATATACATATACATATGCATAGTATGTATAGAATTTATTAGAGTGGCTGCCAGCTGACAGTCTGTAGTCTGGGTAGTCCAGCAATGTCTGCCTCCCAGTAGTAATGCCAGGAATCCAGGAGTTGATCAGTCTGAAAGAGATTATGTCTAAGCAGCCCCAATCTATTGCTAAAGATTCCTTCAGAGCTTCTGGTCTTCAGTCTATGTTGGAATCCTGAAGAAGGAGGTTTTAATACCACCAAAAGAATACCTCAGCAATAGGATGGATGAACTTGCCAGTGAGAGTGAGGGCAAGCAGGCAAAGAGAAAAAGCTTCCTTTTTGTATGAACCTTTGTGGGGGCTGCAGCCAGGAGGTATGGCCCAGATTTAGGATGAGTCTTCCCACCTAAACTTCAGTAAAAAAAAAAAAAAGTCCTTCATAGTCATGCCCAGCTTGGGTTTTAGTTAATTCCATATGTGAGCGAGTTGATAAACCAGATTAGCCTTCACAAAGAGTAATGCACATTCTCTGAGATTATATGTGGAAAGTACATTGTGTGTGTGTGTGCATGCATGTGTATGTGTGTTTGTTTAACTTTACTTAAGGTTAAATTAAGATTGTCTTGAATGTTGAATTTTGGAAAAGACTGAGTATTTTTAAACAGTTTTAAACATGTTAAAGACTGCTGGGACTTTTGAAGTAGCCCTAAAGGACTTTTGCATTGTATTAATGCATGAGGCGATGGAGGCCAGGCAATGGAATGTGCTGGTTTGAAAAACAGCTCAGGCATTAGAATGCTAGGTCTCTGTAAAGAAAGACTGCATGTTCATTTCTCGGCTTTCCTGACCCAAATAATCACACAGAAGCTATATTATTTACAACAGTGTTTGGTCAATGACTCAGATGTATTTTTAGCTAGCTTTTATACCTTAAATTAACCCATTTCTATTTTATATTTTACCATGAGGCTCATGATTTGTTACCTCTAGCTTCTTGGGCAGCTACATGGCATCTGCCTCCTTTGGCAGCTGTGTGGCAGCTCTTTGACACTGCCTACTCTCTCTCTATATCTCTGTTCAGATTTCCCGCCAGGTTTTACTTTGCTAAACCATTGGCTGAAATAGATTCTTTATTAACCAATGGTAATAAAACATAGTCACAGTTTACAGAGGGGAATCCCACATCATCTCCCCTTTTCTATCTAAATAAAAAGGAATGTTTTAACTTTAGCGCAGTAAAATTACATATAACAAAGCAGGCATCAAGCAAGAATTACACTTACAACATATAGTCTATTTGTATCTAGAAAGTTCCATATCTAGTTTATTTTTTCATCATAACTAAGTAAAACTATAACTATCTGTCTTCAACTCCATCAAGAATCCCTGAAGGACATACTATTACCTAAGTAAATAGGAAGTGCATTATAAGCAACTTCCAAAACTCTAGAATTGACAGAGAATTCTTGCTGGCTGGACAGTCACCCAAAGTTCTCCTGTGACGTTGGGGGCGTCCATATTCATCTTCAACCTACGGGCCCATAATGCCTGGCAGACTTTTCAGTGAAGCAGGACATTTGAATATCTCTTCTGCCTTGGAATGGTGCTTTCTCCTGTGTCCTGCAGAATGTCTGGCAGTTTCTTCTGTGAAACAGGAACCCTGAAGAACCATCCTGTGTTTTGGAAAGTTTAGCAGTCATTTTTCTGTGGGTCCTGCATGTGCAGTTCATAAAGCATACCATCAAGCAGTCTAGGCAAGAGCAGTTTCTTGCCCAAATGCTCATAAGGAGTCTTTTCAGATCTCAAGCTAGTGGTGCTGCTTGGGAAGGTTTATTAGGTCCTGCCATGCTGGAGGAAATACGTAACTGGTGGGGAATTTGAGTGCTCCTAGCTCCACCACCAACCTCACTTCTTGTTTGCTGTCTTTTTTCAGGCTTGTGTTTGGGATGTTATTATTTAGTTTTATGATGTTGATGCCATGTCCAAACCACTGATGTCTTCTTGCTTTTGGTGATGGTATTTTGTCATACCAATAAAAAAGTAACTAATACAGGAAGAATTCTATCTGTGGCATTTTTATATTCTTCACTGTCTCACAGGGTCCCTAGGAAGGAGAAAAGTCAGTATTTTCTGACATTGACTGGTAACCTCACGTGTCTTTTATATTCTCTCAAGAAATATTTGAAATCATTAAAGAAGTAAAATTACTTTTTATTATGGGAAACTATGACAAAGATTTTCTTAGATGCCCAGAGACTTTAATTATTTAGGTACAACATTTACAGAATGACCTTTGTGTTATCTGTCTGGTCTTACCATTTTGGATCTAAATCTCCTCTGCTCCATTAGAGAATGTCATTGCTTTTTGTTTGCTGCTACATTGATTTAATATTAGTACTAAACATTTTTTTTACTGGCTTTATTTTGTTTCAACATGGACAGGTGAGGAAATAATAACATCCCACCTTTAAAAATTCCTTGACAGTTGATGGTTGCTAGGGGGAGGAAAATATTTTGATGAGGAATATAGGCTCTGGTAAGGTGCCCATAATCAGGTGGATGGTCATATAGCTACTCACATGCTGGCAGCACTATTTAGATTCAGTGACATAAACAAACAAACAAACAAACAAAAAACAACAAAAAATCCTCATAAAGTTGGAAGGAGTCTATGGATGAGAACAAAGGTGACTGTGGTTCAATGAAATTTTATTTGTAACAACAGGCAGCAGTGAAATTTAGTGCATGCAGGAATATGTAGTTTCAAAGCAGAGTGTTTGTAATTACTTCGTTCATGCCTCGAGTCACAGCCTCTAACAAAAGCTGTTTATTTGCCCACATATAGTTCATCATAAATAGTAGGGGTCCTGGAGGAAACACATCAGTCCTTTTCTTTCTAATATTTAATTTTTATATTCCATTTGTTTGGAGAATAAGCACAATCCAAAATCATCAAATAGCTTTCAGAATTGGTGGTCATTCTTGATTCCCACCTCAAAAAACACTAAACACTGATTAAAAGAAATAAAGACAAAACCTGAACACAGAAAATTCTTGTGGAAGAGTCTCAGTTATAGTAAGTAACAGAAAAAGTAAATAGTCTCTTGTATTTGGTTGCAAGCTCACAATTTCAAATGCAGTTGCTTTTTAAAAAGAAATTAATGATCAAACATAAGAAACCATTTTTCTTTATAAGCAAAATATATATGTGATTTAGAGACAGTCATCTATTCCAAGAAAATTTAGACTTCAATATTGGTATTTGGTCAATTTTGCTTATATTTTGAGCTTGTAGAATCCTAATGTTTTACATTCACAATATTTTGCATATTTTCATCTTTTTTATGGAAGTAAAGTTGAACCAGGACTTGAAAAGGACCATGAAACTCAGAGAGCATCTACTGAGGCCCACTGAAGACACAATTAGCTCCCTGCGGTAAAAGCAAACTGTTGGATAGAAACAGAGACCCAGCACAAAATCAGACTAGGTTTCTTTACATGTGCCCATATGTGTTTTAACAGGCCTGTTGTGAAATTAAGAGATGAGAAGAGCAGATTAAACTGTGTTTTTTTTGTCTGTTTTAGACATCTTTTAAAGACTCTTTTAAATACAGAAGCGTAGCAAAAATAGCATAGCGCAGTCCCTGCGTTCTCAGGTCTAGCGGTCATGCTGCAATTTAGAAATTTCCTATTGCACAGACCTCAAGTTTCTCTTTCCTCAGATTTCAAATTGTTAGAAAGATATATTTCTGAAATTGAATGTGTTTATTATTTTCTCTACATATTCATAAATTAAAATTACTTGCAAATATTTGGAAATGAATTTTAAATCATATTTATAAGTACGGCGACTCTTAATTTGTATGGCAATAGGTTGCATGTATGTTTATCATACTCTTGCAAATGTACTCACTGAAGCCATTGTTATTTTAGCCACCATTGTGTTCATATTATTGACAGGACTGTGGTAATTTAAATTTAAAACCTGGCACAGAAACCTTTCCATACTAACAGCACTAAAGAGACTCAGTGGATTTAACAACAGGCATTTGAAGTTGTGAGGGACAAGAGGTGGGCGATGTGGGGAAGGGAGTGGAGGGAGAGCTGACTGAAATTCATTATATTAATCTATGCAATTCTTAAACAATCAGGACATAAAAATGTTCTTTAAAAGCAACAGATAAATTACTTTGGATGGATCTTACAGTTTTAAAAGTGCTTTCTCATTTGAGAGAGTTGCTTATCTACTGAGACTGTTTAACAAGAAAATTATCATTTTAGTTCTTGTTCTGAGTCTGTTGATTCCCCTTACCATTCATGTTTATCGTCATGCAGTGCTATCACTGAGTAACTACCCACGGGAAGTGAGTGTCCATTTTCAAGACACTTCCTTTTCATTGGGAGCACCATGTGTGGTAAAGCAAGGTGGAGACTACCAAATTAACTTTAAACTAGAATAGTAATATTTTATTATATAGTATGCGATATTAAGGTCATGCATCTACTAAAACTCTACAATTTAGCCTGATTTCAAGTATTTGTAGAGACCTGCATTTTCTCTGCTAACCAGAGAGGACTAAATTGGAAAGTAAGGGGAACTCCTGAATATCGTCTTTCACAAATGAACTGCTTCTATCGTGTTCTATGTTGTACAGGTGTTTGATTGTAGAAAATGTCTACAGGTTCATTAAATTTGATTAACAAGACCTATATGTTCATAGAAAATAGCTATATATATATATATTTATAAACATCTATTTTATATATATGGTGGCATAAGAAAATTGATACCTATCATAGTTTCATTGAGTTTGCTACATTAATGAACTGCAATTCGATGATATGAGCTAACTTGAAATTTCATGAATTATAATAAATATTTCATCTGTTGGAGACCCAGAACATTAGTCTCCTTTGACTAAGTTTGAATCATATGTGCTCATCTCCCCACTTTACCATACCACAGAATGTAAAAACCTTCATTCTTTTTCATTTTTAAGACAGGGATTATTTCATTTAAAGCCTATCCATGGAATGGATGGTTTGGGTCTAGGACAAATCCTTCATATTTAAAGCATAAGTCAGTAACTCATGAAAGCACAAATTGTCACATACAAATTAGCTGACCAGAGAACAACCTTCTATGTGGGAACAAAATAAACTTCCCTGTAAAAGCAACACCATTGTGACATTTAATTTAGCATTCTGTTTCTTCTTCCTCACCCTCTCCTTCAACAGAATCCATAACAACTTCCTCATAATACTTCTCTAGGGCAGCCATGTCCTCTTGTGCCTCAAAGAACTTCCCCTCCTCCATGCCCTCACCCACATCCCGGTGCACAAATGTATGGTTGGCATACATCAGATAAAACTTGTGGTCCAGGTGAGCCTAAGCCTCAGCAATGATTGTGGTATTGCTCAAAATGCACACAGATCTCTGGACCTTGGCTGGTACTCCACCAGCCTTCACAATGGGAGACTGGTAATTGA
>LOJH01045524.1:0-13579 GCA_001685095.1 Ellobius talpinus
CTCTGGAAGAGCAGTCAGTGCTCTTAACCTCTGAGCCATCTCTCCAGCCCTAGGTTTTTTGACACAGGCTAGGGTCGACTTGGAAGAAGGAACATCAATTGAGAAAACACCTACCTCCATCAGATTGGCCTATAGGCAAGTCCATGGGTGCATTTTATTGACTAATGATCAATATGGGAGGGCACAGTTCATTGTGGGTAGTACCACCCCTGGGCAGGTTGTCCCCAGTGGTACAAGAAAGCAGGCTGAGTAAGCCATGGGGAGCAAGCCAGTAATCAGTGTTCCTCCATGGCCTCTGCAGCAGTTCCTGACTCCAGATTCCTGCTTCAGCCTGTGCCCTGACTTCCCTCTGTTCAGGATGTTTAAGCCAAGTAAACTCTTTCATGCCCCAACTTGGTTTTGGCCAGTGTTCTGTCACAGCAACAGAAAAATGAACCAAAACACCATGTAGCTGGCTCTTCCCCCACAGTGTCAGATAATATTTATTGCCCCGTCCATGCTGGGCTTGACTACAAGACTCTTTAGCTAATGGAATGCACGTGTGATGTGAACAGAGGCTTTCTGTGCACTTTGCATGATCTGACTGGATCTTTTATGGTCCTGCCATCACCCTGTACAGCACTTGCCTGGAATAGCTGTCTGGATGAGATGAGGTCCATGGATTTGAACCAAATTTACAGTCTAGAGCTGGGTCCAACTTAGTTTAACTGAAATCAGCCTAAATTGCAGCTGACCCACTGATCTGTGAGTGAGAAAGCCAAATGTTTGCTGTTGGAGGCTACTGAGATTTGAAGATGTGTTTATTACTCAGTAGTATCACAGTAAGAGCTGACTAATACATTAACCCTGTTAGTCCTCATGTATAGGTCCCAGAGCATCTTACTGAACCCGTTTGGACTATGACGCAGGTGAAGTACTACTTTATGGTCTCCAGAGGATTGTAGAGTCTAGCAAGTGTTGAGAACCATGAGTTAAAGCATGCCTATAAGTATTAATCATGGCCAAATCCTCACAAAATTATAACTCTTTGCTACACACCAGGGCCTATTCTTTTTCTTTAGACAGTTATTTTCTCCATTGTCTTTTATGCTTCAGTGTGAATTCAGTAAAGAAGCTGCATCCCCTGGAGTTATTTGCAACCGAAGCATCATCTCTACACTGTGGAATAAAAAACCTTATCCCATTCAAAGATCTGTGGGCAAAATGACCAACAGGCAGACAAGTTATCTCCCATTCCACCCAAACCAGGAAACAAGATTTCCTAGAAGCAGGGAAGAGCATGGGATGGAATGGGAGTTCAGGCCCCAAGGTGGGGAATGGGCAGCCAACCTAGGACTTGAAGCGACACTTGAAATTTGGTTTCCTCATGAGACATATAGTGCACAGAAAAGGGTGGGATCCAGCTGTGGTGGTGTCAGGGTCCCCTGGAACGTTCCATGGGAATGTAGCTCTATTGTTCTGGGCAATTGCACAGTGCCTGCTATGCACATCCACAGATCATCTGCTGGGTCACCAACCAGTCCTACAGCAAACTAGGGAGGCCCCTCCCCTACTCTGCAGCCTGAAGTCCTCTCCTAGCTGTTTCTCTTGCCCCGTGGTGGCTCCTGGGGATCCATTCACCCTCCACCCTTCCTTTGAGTCCTCTAACCCCAAAGGACTGCCATTACCCCCTCTGTCAGTCAACAGTTGACTGACTCTCTGCAACTGGCCTCAGACCTCTAGCTCACACACCCCCCTTTTCATGCTCACTTTAGGGAGCCTCATGGGCCTGGCAACCCTCCATTTTTCATTCTTCCACACAGAAGGCCTATTTCATGTTGCTTAGAGGGATGTCATGCGTGAGCCGTGACTCATACTCCCACAGGGAGCCTGAGTGAGTCCCTTGCCCTTCTCTAAATAAAGAAGAGTGAAAATCCAAGTCTGATGTTTGTCAGGGAATCCTACTACCTTGCTTTTCCAGTGTGACAGGAGATGGCACAGCACTCATGGCATTTACAAATGCCATCTGCAGCTCTGACTCCGTTATGTAGCTTACATTTTTTTCTTCCCGGATAGGTGCCTATGGTGGCGCTTGGAATGGTGCCATAATGTGCCTCCTGGGTCCCTTATAGTGAAGGACAGGCTGAGTCAGGCCTGATGTGCTGCTAGGCCTCGGCAGGTAGTGTTTTCAGTGACTGACTCTGTGACAGGGGCTCTAGACCCTTCCTGAAGCAGCTACTTGTCTAATGGCTGTTATTCAAGGGCCATTTCAGCCCAATGGATATCAACTCAGAAGGGTCATGCTATTTCTAGATGTTTCTCTGTGGACTCAGAGCCCCCCCCCAACTCCTTGGCTGACAGGGTCAGAGTTCCTCATTTTTTCTGACTTTTTAAATAAACTCACACCTTCTTTGCTTTCTCCTTGTTTCCACCCTGTTCCAAGGAGATAATTGCCTCTTCTCAGCTAGAGGAGGTCACTGTGTCCTTGACAGTCAGGGATTTGTCATTGAGTTCCAGGGCACTTCAATTCTGCTTTCCATTTGAGACAACAGTTCATGGAAGTACGGCCACGAAGTTCACTGGACACAGCAGAAAATGCCCCTAACACTCAGCAATCATTGCTTCATGTGGTTAAATGCTGTTCCAGCAGTAGAAGGATAGTCTAGGACCTGTCCCCTCTCCAACTCTAAGATTGCAGGTGTGCGACATCACACCTGGCTTTTCTTTTTAAATGTGGGTTTGGGGGATTGAACTAAGGTCTTCATGCTAGCAAGGCAAGCATTTTACAGACTGAGCTCTCTCCCCACCCGAGTCCTGAGGAGAATTAACTCTTGTTAAAGGGAGGCCTCAGAAATGACCAGGTAACACGTTTGAAAAATGAAGGTAATAATAAGTTCAGCAAAACAATTGGGCACTGTTTATTTTAAATGGCTGCTTGCCTTCTTTGTTGTGGGAATTAAAGCATGGGTTTTATTGGCACATGGAAATCTTCCTGATTTGAGCTTTGCTTCTTATCTCGTCTTCTGTAAGAAGAGCACAGAGATGGTCAGAAGCATCATGGGATGCCCGTGGGAGCTCCTAGAGGGAGCAAAAGTGGTGTGGGAGGGTTGCCAGACCGCCATTCATTCCCAGACCCCAGTAGATGCCTGTGTTTTGTTCTTCCCTTTATCTGGAAATAGCCTCCCAATTATTGCTGGAAAAACTGGTTTGCACCCATTTCTGTTCTTGAGGTGCTTTGGGTAGAAGCCCATCCACTTAGATCTGAAGAAAACACAAAGTTTTAACCATCAGTATAGGCCGAACACAGTAATTTTTTCACGGGACTGGCACACGACACAAGCCTGGCCAGTGTGTCCTAATTCTGGGCTGGTGATTGCAACAACTTGAACAAGGAAGCTCTCTTTCTATAGTATCTCAAGAATAGAGTGTAGGACTGTCACTGAAGCATCTTGGCTACCATTTCAAAGAGGCTTTCCCGACAGTGTAGTCAACAGAGGAAAAGCCCACCAATAAGTGAAAGGGAGACAAGAGGAAAAAAGCCCACCAATAAGTGAAAGGGAGACAAGAGGAAAGGAGTTCATTTCTGATTCTAGATCCAGCTATTCCTGAACTTTGAAGGTATATGAAGCCATCATCTCAGCCTCGTGAGGTAGTTAGAACTGGGGTTTTGTGACTTGGAAGCGTTTCCATGTAGTGTGTCCTGTTGAGTGACCAGACTTACTGGGAAAGGGTATGTGGGAAGATGATGGACTGGCCCTAGCTTCTTGAATTAGCTGTCCCAGGTGGTTGATGTTGGGTGTGCAGGGCTGACTGAGGACGCCTTGAAAAGTTGAGTCCTCTGGAGTAGCCTGTCACCTTGGTGCCCCCAGTGCATTCCAACTCTCAGACTTCTTAAGACTTCTCAAGACCCTGATTCTGCAGATTCGTCCCATGACCTCTCACAAGAACAGCAGGAAGTGCTGTGTGACCAGAGGTACTTTGGAGTCTTTTCTCTAGTGGTGCTCCATTTGATACACAGCAGCCATGTGGTACATGTCGAGGGCTCAAATGGAAGGGAACCACGGCCCTTGTGTCCAGAGCCTGTAGCTGCTGGTGTGACCCTGAGTGAGGCTGCCATGGCTATTCTAAATATAATTAGGCTTCCACATGACTTCAGTTGTGTGTGTGTGTGTGTGTGTGTGTGACCCCAGCTGTCAAGTCAGCATGTAGATACCTGAGAGAAACAATCTCTAAATGCTGGATGGTTTGTTAAGCAACAAGTGCTAACTAGGTGTTGGTAAGAGGGTACATGAAGACAAGTGATACTAGTTCCACTGGGCTTGGTGACCTCACCCACAAAAGCTAACAGCTAGGAGAAGGGGTGTTGAGTGAAGGGGGTGCTTTATTGCACACCCAGTAAAGCTTGCTGGGGTTGGCTATGCTTGCATAGGAAGTTCAAGGAGGCTGGTAAGATTCCACAGAAGTTAGCGTTGCCCTTCAGGATTTTGTTCCTCTGCTTTAAAGGACTTGAAAACTTGTGGTCTTCTTGGTCCTTGGTCACAGAGAAAAGCAAAGGGGTGTGGTGGGGAGCAATAGGAACAGCACGACTTCTAGACATGATCTTCTCCAAAGGTGAAGCCACTAAGAGAGACTGGACATATATAAGGTTTTCAAAGCCATCTCATTTTTGTCTCATTTTGTGAGTGAATTCTAAATAAAGGAATGACCAAGAAGAGCCCATATGCAGACTGGAAGGACTCTGCTCAGAGGATCTTGAGAGTCAAATGATGTCTTCCAGTTCTTATGTGCACTAATGAGAGATTTTTTTACAAAGTTATTAACTGGTTAATTGTTTGCTGGGTGGAATGGGGCAGAGGACAACTGTCAAGGGTTGAATTTCACCGTCGCCTCATTGAGAGGGTCTTTCTCGTTTCAGCTACTATGCTTCCTACTGCAGGCTGGCTGGCCCCGAACTTGTCATAGCTTTAGTCTCCACCTTCTGTCTTGCTGCAGGAGTCCTGAGACGACAGCTGTACTCCGCTGCATTTGACTTTAAAAACCCAAACCAAAACCATGGGTTCTGTGGCTCGAACTCAGGTTGTCAGGTGTGTGTAGCAAGCCTTTCAACCCACTGTGCTGCCCCACCCACCAGTGCCAGAGCTTGCGGGGTTTATCAGGTGCTGAGCAGTGCGCTGGCTGCTCCCTCCCATTCTCTCCTCATTTTGACTCCTATCAGCAAAGGGCCATGATGGCCATCTGGGTACCACGGTCAGTTGGAAAGGGACTTAGGTCGGGTCTCTGCAGAAACATGTTCCAAGTCAAGACTTAAGTGCACATGGCAGATGAAAAGTGTTGGTCTCAGAAAGTGCCAGCAGGATGTGGGTGGGGGCCGGGAGGAGTGGAGAAGGGAGAGGAAGCAGGTCATTCTTGTAGGCAACTGGGACTTACTGGGTCGTGATGGGAAAGAAGGGGGAATTCGAGATTTCCTAACCCCATGGCAAAGGAGCCCCAGTTAGCTGGAGTGCTCCTCAGCCTCTGAACTCTTTCCTGCTCCTAACCGGTGGAAAGAAGAGGTAGCTCCCACAGCTGGAGGAAGCCTGAGGGTTTCTAGCAGTTCTTCCAGTAAGAAGTTGGCAGCTTGCAAAGGCACAGCCAGCAAGGCCGAGTGCATGCTGCCAGCAGTGGCAGCTTCTGCTCCAGTAAGTACTTGGCGGGGTCATCTCGATGGTAAGTGGTGGAGCTGCAGTTTGAACCCAGTGGCTTGCCTCCAAGTGTGTGCCTTTGACCCCGGTGCTCCTCGGCATCACTGCTGGTGGAAAGAGCACACAGAGACAGCTCCTTTTCTGATGACCCATTTAAAATGGTGTTAACATAATTATTCATTCAAACGTGGACAAAGCCACAGCTTGCACACCTTGAAAGGACACAGGCCCAGAGTCTTTAAAATAAATGCATCCTGACATGGCCTGGGCAGCTGCTTTAGAAGCATACTCCCTGCAGATGCTGCCTGCTGCTCTGAAGCTGGTACTGTTGCCCTGGCTCTGCCCTGGCTCTGCCCTGGCTCTGCCCTGGCTCAGTTGGACAGCATCCCTCAGGACATGCCCATATGAGGGGAGTGAGACCAAAGGCCCAGGGCAGTTTCTCACCTTGCCCCGTGTGGAAAGTAGCGCCATGGTAGAAGCCTTTAGTGGGCTGCAGTAGCCAATAACTCTGGTAAGACTCACTGTGTCTGTCATGTCCCCAGCTTAAAAGGTGGGCAGCCACTGAGGAGGGAGAGCAGGGGACGGGGCTCTGTACCTTGCTAGAAACCCTGAGGGCCTCCGTGAACCTGAAGCTGGATGGAGGCAGAGATTCATCTGGTTTCTCTTGAGAAAGTTTTTCCAAGCCAGCCTTAGGCTACCACGATCCTGAAACTGCCTTTGAGTGTTCAGTCTGTATTGGGCTGTGGTGGAGCTCTTGATAGAGACAGCCCCCAGGGCACTAGGGGTTCTAAGCAGTGGCTGAACCTCAGTGCTGGCCAGACTGCTGGAGACCTGTAGGCTGGCCTGTATTCTCAGGGGGAAACTGAGGTGCAATTGCTTAGAGGTGCAATGGTGGGAACTCCAAATTGATGGAAGGAACTTGAGATGTAGCTCGGGTGCTAGAGTGATTGCCTAGCTTGCATGAAGCCCTGGATTTATTCCCCAGCATCACATAAACCAAGCATGATTGTACATGCCTGTAATCCCAGCTCAGACGATGGAGGCAGAAGAATCAGAAGTTCAAGCTCATCCTTGCCTACATAAGGAGTCTGAGGCTGAACTGAGCTGCTTGAGACCTCATGTCAATAACTCTTCTGGCTTGTTTTATGTCAACTTGACACAAAATAGCATCATTTTGAAAGAGAGAACCTTAGTTGAGAAAATATCCCCCACTAGATTGGCCTGAGGGCAATCCTGTAGAGTGTTTTCTTAATTGGCGATCGATGCGGGAGGGCCCAGCCCACTGTGGGTGGTGCTGTCCCTGGACTGAAGCTGGTACTGCTGCCGGCAGTTCTGGGTGGTGGTTCTGGGTTCTAGAAGAAAGCAGGCTGAGCAAGCCACAGAGAACATGCCAGTAAGAAGCGCTCCTCCATGGCGTGGATTTGATCAGTTCCTCCTTTCAGATTCCTGTCCTGACTTCCTTTGATGACAGACTGTGATGTGGAAGTATAAGCTGAAATAAGCCCTTTCCTTCCCAAGTTGCTTTTGGTCATGGTGTTTCATCACAGCCTTAGGAACTCTGAGATATCTACAAACGGAAAACTAGCAGCAGCCAGACAGGCCAAGCAGAAATCAGTGCTAGTAGCTAGCTTCTATCTCCTCTTCTCTACAATAGCTCATCCCCTCTCTTCCTCCCTCCCTCCCTTTGTCCCTCCTTCTTTCCTTTCCTTTCTTCTTTCCCCCTTTTCTTTTTCCTCTCCTCTTCTGTCCTCCCTCTCCCCTTTTTTTGCATATCCTTTTACTACCACCTGAGTAGGAGCCATCAGTTTCCCCACTACTGAATTTTGAGTAGGGAGGACCGGTGTCACCCAGGGCTCTGGCAACGTGCATCCTTTGAAGCAAGCTCATCAGTATGATGAAGAAATAGAAATAGAGAGCGGATCTAATCTATTGGCCTGTTTTTCTAATTACCAGATTGATTTAGCAGAGAAATCTCCCCAGGAATTTGACTTCTCAGCAAGGTCTTTGCAAGCTGTAAATTTGTTCTCTGGAAAAAAAGCCCCCACGAAATCCATACAGATTTGGGGGAACCAGGGTCCTCTAATCAGGACCTAGAGCTTATTTGTTTTCTAATGGAATCTGAATAGAATTTAACGCACAGCCATTCTGCGCAGAGCGCATTCATAATTTTAATTAACAAATTAGGAGCTATTTTGCTCCCCTTTGAACGGCAGTCATGTGGGCCTGCTTCCTTTTCGGCCAATTTAGTCAACTCGAATGATTTTAATTACAACAGTCACGAGCACCAGAAATTCCTGCGTCTGACAGATTCGTGACCTGGTCCATTGACTCTCATTTAAAAGCAAGTTCTCCATGAACAGAGATCTCCAAGGGGGCTGGTGGGTGTCGAGAGAGGGGGCTGGGCTCTATGCCCTGGGGCTCAGGCAGAGAAGAGCCTCATTTTCCATTCTGAGACCCATTAGTCATGATTAGGAGGTGGCCAGTTCTCCATGGCCCCGCCTTCGCAGCGTGAAGAAGCAGCAGAAGCAAGGACATGGAGCCAAGCAGTCCCCATCCTTGGAAATTTGGCCTGGCTCCCATGCTTCTCAGATGCTGACATGCCCAGAAATCCCCAGGGGTCTTGTTAACAGGCAGATTCTGATTTAGTATGCTTCTGTGTTGAGGGTGTGGCCTTAGAGTCTGCTTGCCACTGCTGTCCATTCTTGAACCACACTTTGAGTAGCAAGGATTTATCTGGTTATGTGTTTTCAGAACCTAAAAGGAGCCTAGTTGCTTGAAACACTTGCAATGTGTCAGGGGCTGCAGGGGATAGAGACCCTGCTCCATGTTACTGCATGGTCCCATGATTTTGTAAGGAACTCCGTTCAGGTGCACCCTGATTCTTGACTTTGTTGTGGAAAAGAATTTCAGAAAGAGCCAGTAGGAAGCAGAGTTGCAGTTTATTTAGGGATTTAAAGTTCTTTGTGTGTACTCAAGTATCGTGGCACATATGTAAGAGGTCAGGGGACAACCTGCAAGTGTCATTTGTCTTCCACCACGTGGGTTCCATGGAGTGAACTTAGGTCATCAGGCTTGGCACCAAGCACCTTTACCTGCTGAGTCATCTTGTCAGCCCAATTAAGAGACTTTTATATAGATTGTAAGCATCAGCAATATGAGAATGAGAAGGAAGGAAGGAAGGAAGGAAGGAAGACATACCTATGGATGAGCATGGGCTTCTCAAAAAAAAGCTGCAATTAACGGTCTTTATGGTAGCTAGAGACACTGTTTTGATGGCTTCAGAAACTTGAATTTCACTGTAGCACCCAGGGTGCTGAAGAACCAGAGACACCCTAACCTCTCTTTGAAAACCTTTCTCATCTAAAGCATGTGTCTTAGCTCCTGTCACCTCTGAAGTAACCTTGGCTGACCAGACACAAAGGGTCTATGAGAGGGTTTGCTGAACTGGGAAATCTGGATGAAGTCAGGGACTTGGAAGAGAGAAGGTTGATGGTATCAGCAAACTCTATTGGAGGCAAAGAGTCTGTTCTGGAACCTTCTGTTCTTAGCCTTCTCTGTGCTAGCACAGTCCTTGCTGAATTGGCAAAGCTGAGAGATCTCGAGTATGCACTATTCCCTGAGGTTGCTATAAAAAGAGCTGGTCCCAGATCCCCATCCCCACCTGCTGTGGAGATGGCTTGGAAATTTATGGTGTGTCGATAGTTTGGGCCCCGGCACATAGCTGGGTGATGGGTTACAATGAGGAGAGCTACGTCAGCCCCTTCTTCCTTCACATATTCATGGCATTTATGTGCTCTCAGCTATGTGAGCGTGTGCACATTTGGGGCAGGAATTGTAGAACTATGATGTCACCACCCCAAGAGAGATGGTCAGGAGAACAAGAAAGAATAACAGCATTCCAGATGAAGTGACAATCCCCAGTTTACTTGGCTGTGGATTCCAACAAGCTTATGCATCATAAGCATTATTATGATAGTTTAAGGGGACTGGATTTTTGATCATGATATTTTTGGTGACCGCAAGGATGGCAGGTTAATTTGGGGATGTGAGGCAGTATGGTGCCTATGTTAAGCAGAGAGTTCTTGTCTTTCTAGACTTGTATTGAAATACTTCTGGGAGAACAAAGCTGCTGCCTAGGCTTTGCTTTAGAATTGTATAGGGATGGAGGTCGGTGAGAGTTTGAAAACCCGATCCTCACTGGCAGTTGTTCAGAGTTGTGGAATGGGGTCATTGGAGGTTGTATTTGCTTGGAACACATCTCTGAAGTCTCACATGTCAGAAGTGTGATCCCCAGGGTAACGGTATGGGAGGTGATGGAGCTTTTAAGAAGTGGGGCTTAGTAGAAAGAAAGTAGGTCATGGGGGTGGGGCATTGTCTTTGGGAAGAAAGGGTGTAGTTCCCATGGGATCCTAGTCAGTTCTCTAGAGAAGGTTGCTCTAAAAACCAAGACAGACCCTACCACTCTTTGGATTCCCATCTCATTATTCAATATCTCTTTTACATAACCCCCTTATGATGCCATCTGCCACTAGGTGTTGGATTTAAGGGGTCCTCATGAGAGTCCAGAAGATACTGGTACCATGCTTGTTGACCTCCCTAACTGTGAGTTTAATAAACTTCTCTTCTTTATAGGTTACCCAGCCTCCAGTATTTTATTATACCGAGAAGGAGATGAATACACCATCCCATATCCCCTACACATTAAAAATAATCAGAGCAAGATGAACCCATATGACCATACCTTTGTAATTCATTGTGCAGGAAATAAGCATAACTGCATTTTGTTGTTACTGCTGTTGCTCTTGTTTTTGAGACAGGATTTGATACATAGCCCAAGCTGTCCTGAAACTCAAAGTCTTCCTGCCTTACCCTCCAAAGTTCTAGGACTGTAAGTGTATATCACCACAAGCAGCATTGTGTAGCAATTTCATCCTGACCCCTGCAAGGAAGGTATGGGGAGGCCCCTTAACCTCAACAGAAAGTTACAAGAACCTGTAAGAAATGTATAAGACTCACAGGCCCTTTCTTGTGGTTAAATAAGCGGTAAATGATTGTCATAAGAGAGGAGACTCTTCAGCAGAACTACCTTCAAGTTGGGCAGAATACCCCAAGAATGGAGTTTTCGTGTTGGGGTGAGCTTTTTGTTGGTTCAGTTGCACAAAACATTGGGGCTCCTATAAGAAACCCTCACCCACATTCCCATAAGCAGCCTCAATACAAGAAACTCATTGGCTCACTAAGCTAAACTTGTGTGAGATTGTTTCTTTGGTCATCTCAGGATCCTATCTATCTGGGTAAATAGACATTTGGTCCTATCTCCTCATGAAAAAGAACTGAAACACCCAGAAAGACTTCCCTTTTAAAGAGTGTGTGAGAGATTGGTATCTCAGTCTTTCTAGGGAGAAAATCCCATTCTATTTCTTATGTCCCACGACATAAGAATATTCTTATGTCATCTGTCTGTCTCTGTAGATTTTCTTCTGGTTGAATAGGGTCTTGGGGACATTGTATTGAATTGTTTGACCCCTATCCTCATCTATGATGGGTACACCAGCAAGCTGGCTTGGATCCTTGTCTTGAGAGTGTTCCAGATAAGATTCTGAGTTGAGGAAGCGGGCTGTACCTTGTTCATCAGAACCAAAGGTGGCCAATGTGAGAAGTACTCAGCTTCAAATTGAGTTTTACAAGGAATGGTGGAGAGGGGGATACTCATGTGACCAGGTGAGAGAAAACTGTATGAGCTAGGAGATGGATGGGGCAGGTGTCAGTAATGGTTCTTCGGGATCACCAAGGTTCTTAACAATAGTGTTGACAGCAAAAACAAACCTCCTTCTGCTTTAAATGTAACAGTTGAACAGAATTCAGAGCTGGGCTACCACTTCAGGGAACTGATATCTTGAAGGAGGTGTCAATATCATTCCCATTTTCTAGTTGAGAAAACTTTGGCTTGAAGAATTTAGTAAAGGATGGGCAAGACGGCTCAGCAGGGAAAAGGTGCTTGGTGGCCCGAATTTGATCCCTGGGACCCATATGGTGGCAGGAGAGAACAGAACATACTATGGTACTCTCACTCACACATGTACACACACTAAAATGACTAACTGAATGAATGAATAAGCACACAATACATGTAATTAATAGTTTAATCAGTGTGTCCACTTTTGCTCCACTCCTGATAAGGGCTGACACCTAGGCCTATGCAATGTTAGGCTATTCCTGAATGAGCAGGGTCTTCTCTTCTTTAGAAGGGGATCAGTTCCACAAAGCTCTGGTTGAACACACAAGAACCCTAACTGGAGCTAGAATAAAAGGAACAGAAAATAATAAATAATCTCCTTGCATGCCATTGTCCTTGAACTTGTTAGGATTATACACACCATTTTCTGTGTTGAGAAACATTTACTATCCCATGAAGTCAAGCACTAGAGATTGTAAGGGTTTGAATCCCAAATCTTTGCAATCAAAACATGACAATCTTCATTTCAAAGCTGCCAATTTGAATTTCAACTAAAGCTGTACCAAGGATTTCAGTATCAGTGGTACCAAGGATTTCAATGTCAGTGGTACCAAGGACCACTTTTGGTAGTTGGGGACTTCCTCTGTGGTTCGTCAACAAAGACCTTTGCTTAGGCCTTTTGCTCTGTCCACTGCTGCTAGGAACCAGATCATGTTGACTCCCTTGAAGGGTTCTTTAGTTCTAGTTACTAATGCTAGCTCAAAATTAATCTATAAACAAACAATTTGACCTATAGGTATATGCCAGCGATATTAAGGATAACATATTGATTTATAATGCCCCCCAAATTCAAAACAATCCAAATATCAAATGACATGAAGATACAGAAAGAAACTGGTATATTACACAGCCACAAAAAGGAAAGACTGTGACTGAATCTCTTAGAAAAAATGTTCAACAAGGAAGCTAGGCACAAAAGAGAACATGATGTCTGATATCTTCCACTTATATGAGGTTCCCATAATATACAAACTTTATCTACAGTGACAAGAATCTAAGCTGTTGTTGCCTTAGGGAGTAACTGATTGGGACTGAGTACAAGGGAGGTTTCTGGACTGATGGTCTTAATTCTTGCATTTCCTCAAATACATTAGCTTTATCTCTTTTTTTATTTGGGTGAATATTTCAGTTACTTCCTCCAACAGCTCAAGGTTCTTTCTCTCAAACAAAAGCATCCATTTTGAGATAGTCTAAGCAGACAGAGATTTATTAAAGGATGTTAAATGGTTACTGTACTTTAGGGAGGGCCAAACATCTGACCTTGGCTGCTTTGGGGCCAGGACAGTGCAGCCAGGGTAACATGGGGGGGGGGAGAGGAAACACACCTCCAACAAGCAAAGAGCTTACTAAAATCACCCTGACCTTGCCTGCAGCTCAATACCTTTGGCCTTGGCATTGGGTGGGAGAAGTTCAGCCTTAGAGGTCCCAAAGTGGAGGCTCTGCCTTTCAGAAGACTGCTGTCTTTTGTGGGACTCACACTGCACACAGTTCTGAATGGAATTCAGGTTTTACAGTGTGTTGGATTGGTGGAACCAAGGTCGTGTGTGTAACCCCTGATTTCAGAGGATCCTGGCAACTGAAACCCATAGGTTTCTGGCTCTGTACTATAGGAAGGCAAGCTGAAAGCCTGTCTGAGACACTGTCTATGCCCCACTTTTGCATCTGTGTTTCAACGGATTTGGGGTAGTGGGCACTAGGGAAGTGGTACTTCAAAGTCCTTATCCCCAAAGTGATGGCTGGATAACCATTTCCAGGAGTCTTTTTTGTCCCTTGAAAATTCTATTTATTATTACTGTGGGTGGGTGTATGATGTGGGTCAGGGATAATATTCTGGAATTTATTCTTCTATTCCATCTTTACATGGATTCTAGGAACTGAACTCATGTCATCAGGCTTGGTAGCA
>LOJH01045525.1:0-13579 GCA_001685095.1 Ellobius talpinus
CTGGGTTCTATAAGAAAGCAGGCTGAGCAAGCCATGGGAAACAAGCCAGTAAGCCCAGCCCTCCATGGCCTCTGCATCAGCTCCTGCCTCCAGGTTCCTGCCCTGTGTGAATTGAACAGCAATATGGGAGCGTAAGCCAAATAAACTCTTTTCTCCCCATCTTGCCTTTTGGTCACGGTGTTTTGCTGTAATGATAGAAACCCGAACTAAGACAGGGACAGAATCCTTCATCTACCACCAGTATGTGCATCATCCATTTGGGAACCAGCAAGCAGAGAACATCTAACTCCCCTGGGCTCGGCTGGCCATGTTATCCACTGCTTGGCATGTGCGTGCATTCAATTTGGGTTGCCTTCAGGCATTCCACGTTCCCCATCTGTCTGGATCTACTGCTCTGCCACCATGGAGGCTCCTTCTAGCCTGCTGCTTAGTGCACTGTACGCACCTGCTCAATCGAGTTTGTTACTATCTATCCAACTGGGTCTGACTCAGTTCTCTTTCTCTGTTCTCAGAAGCCCCAGCCCAGGATGCTGCAGTTTCTTTAACCCTTCTGCAGTTAGCCTGTAACCTAAAATTACACATCGATAGGGATATGATTACTGTGCAATTTGTAACTGATCTGAGGATTGATATTGGAAATGAAGGGTGTAATAAAAGAGGCTGTGGCCACCACCAGGATTACCCAGAAAGCTACAGCCCATGAAACCAATGCCCCTTGTGACTTTGCTGTTACTCGGCTGACATTGCCGAGAGACGCAAGTCTGCTGTCTGTCACACAGCGCAGTCCTGATGGTCTCTACCACTGTGACACATTCCCGTGCCCTTTCCTTCTTTCGGGACCATCACTCCTGTCTGGCCTACTCTTTCATTTCGCTGACACCAGCTGTCTTATCCCCTTCCTCTCAACATGTGTTTCCAAGGCCACAGCCGCAGAATGAAGGCCCTGTGCAGAATGACCCACCCAGTTCAGGTACCTCCCCAGAGCTCCACTCAGCCCAGCCTATGCCCACCACACACGCCAGCCACTCGGACGCTCCCTGTGCCCTGGTTCATGTGATCACGTTCTCAGCAAACAATGCATTGGTAAGAAGCAATAATGATTCTAGGAGGACACAACCCTTGTCTTCCCAGAGCCAGACACCTAGCAAAGAGACACACACTGCTGTCACATGACACAGCAAACATTAAACACACATTGTCCTTAGCTACAAAGTGTGACACAGTTGTGCATAAATGAATCCTTGGAACTGGTTTGCATGGCCCATGGAGTTTCTGGGAACATGAAAAAGAAGTAAAGCATTAAGGATGTGAGAATAACTCAGAAAGGGTGGGCGAGTTGCCAGCATCCAAGAGGAGAAGATGCAGCTTGGATCTTGCTGGAGCATCCTACACACTCACGAGCCTTGGTGACCCCCTCCTACATCAAGCGCTGCATTTGAGCCTCGGGACTCCTGCTTCCTCCCTCAGGTCCCGGAACAAGGACTGCATATTACATACTATGAGCACAGTAGAGGATGATGGGGAATAAAGGGAAGCCCTCGTGTGCTCATTGCTCTTACATTGCCGTGAGTCTGGTAAGAAAGGATGGTTTCATTTGGACTCAGGGTCTCAGGAGCCCTCATTCCGTCCAAGCAGAGAAGCCTGGAAGAGTGACCCAATCCACATGGTAGAAGTAGCTGGCTGAGGTGGCTTTATTATGGTACACAGGCAAGAAAACCGGGGTCTGGGTATGAGGCTTCAAGACTGTTCCCAAGTGATTTACTTCCTATAAGACCCTTCTAAAGATTCCATGCTTTCCTAAAGCGCCACCACCCACGGAGAAACAGTCATTCAAAACAGGAGCCTGAGGGTAGCCCTTCACATTCTAGCCATAGTGCCATGCTTAGTTTAAAAACTCACTTTTTGTTTGTTGGTTTTTGTTTTTTGGCCAGGCATGGTTACACATTACATGGGCCTGGAGTCTCAGAATTTGGAAGAATGAGGCAGGATTATGAGTTCAAGTCCAACGTGGGCTACACAGGGAGACCCTGTCTCAAAAACAAACATAGGTTTTTGTTATTCAAGTGTGATGAGGCCAACAGCTCAGGGGACGACTGCTGTTTAAAAGCTAGCTTGTTATAGTTCCCAAGATATGGGCAGATGGCTGTCCCCACTGGTCCGATACCTGGCCATGAGATGGTTAGACAGGGAACAGCGTCCCGCACTGTGCTTGTCCTATAAAGCGAGACTGGGTGTGGGTTCGGGGCAGCCTGCGTGCTTATGAAATGAGCTTCACAGAGCAGAATCCTTGTGATTTTGGACAGCAGCCAACTGGAGAGGGACAATCCTTTCCTGGGGCCCACAAGTTCCAGATGAGAATGCCTGACTAAGCTGGACACACAGCCCTTGAGGGCTTGCTGCTTGGCTTGAGTGGGGGGTGCAGAAGAAGAAGAAAACACAACATGGCTAAGCACAAAGCCAAGACCCCTGACCAGGTTTTACAGAGCTGGGCCTTCTCAGCTAAGGAAAGGTCTGGGATGAGCTCTGAAGGATGGACAGGAGTCAGAGAAAGAGGGACGTGTTGGCCCATGGGGGGCAGAACACAGAGGGAAGGAAATTCTTAAGCAGATGATGAAAATGGCCCTGTGTGGTTGGATGAGCCCTTAAGTGGCTGGACGAGCCCCTACGTGGCTGGATGAGACAGTAAGAATGAGAGACTAGGAGAACCAGACTGTGAGAGGTGGGCTCAACAGTCCACGACTTTAGGCGGAAGCAGGAGGAGGGGTGGGCTTTGGGAGGTGAGTGATATGTCAGAATATGCCCGAAGAGACAGTCTGGAAGTGAGTCAGAGGGTGGCAAGGAAGCATGCAAGACAGAAGGTGTGGAGGTGAACAGATGCAAGAGAATTTTTCCCAAAAAGGGGGCGGGGTAGGATTTGTGAAACACTCCCATTAGGTAGGCCTTTCCGGGAAGGACAGTACCCATGGGCTCTATGTGGGATGGAGAAGGTGAACCTCAGCTCTCAAAGGGCACATTCTCTTAGAGTCTTTGTAGCAGGATCCTGAGCTCTGAGGGGATGTTTCCGTGAGACCATCACTGAAGGACTAAGCAAGACAGCCATTGGAAAGCTCTTTGCAAAGTGCCCAGTGCTTTCATCTGCTGCCCATGTGTTCCCTTTGCCGTCGTTGCTCTTGGGCAGTCTTGGCTACCATCTGACCACCCACCCCCAGAGCCAAGGGGCACAGTCACCCTATCCTAACATTTCAGGTTCAGTCACTATGTGCAACACACAAGCAGGCAGCACTCTTGACATCCTGAACCTTCTCCCTTTCTTCCCCAGCAACTGTCTTAGGCTTTTTATTACTCTCATGAAACATGACCCAGGCAACCCAGGAGGGAAAGGTTATTTGTTTGTTTGCTTTGCTTTCCTTTTTGTTTTTTGTTTTTTCTTTCATCTTGTACTTTCATTTAACAAGCCATCACTGAGGGAAGTCAAGGCAGAAACTTGGAGGCAGGAGCGGATGCAGGGGTCACGGAGGGGTGCTGCTTATGACTTGCTCCCCATGGCCTGCTCAGCCTGCTTGCTTACAGAATCCAGGACCACCAGTGCAGGAATGGCACTACCCACAGTTGCCTGGACTCTCCCTCATCAATCATTAACTTAAAAAAAATGTCCTACAGGTTTGCCTACAGCCCAATCTTATAGAGGCATTTTCTCCACTGTGGTTCCCTCCTCTCCCAAACTATGACTATAACTTTTGCCAAGTTGACATGAAACTAGCTATCCCAACAACAGAATCCTGATTTTATTCTGGACTTTATTCCATTGGAGAATTACACTATCTCAGCTCTGGGGGATCTAACTGTAAATTCTTCCAGTAAGATATATGCACAGGATGGCAGAACCTGCAGAAAGCAGTCTCGAAATTCCATTCGCTCTCCCAGTCCGGACTCGGCTGAGATGACCGGAGTCCATGCCGCCTCCCTGAACTGTGAAGAAGTCTGGCAAGGCTCTGTGATATAGCAAAAGAGAGGCTTGAGAAAACTGGGATCCCTACCGTCCGTGGAGGCCCAGCCCAGCCTTGGACACTCTATTCTAGATGAGTTTCCTTGAGAAACACAAATTTTCACATGCTGCTTAATGCATTGCCCTGCTAGACAGTTGTGATTGACAATAAGCTTAGGGAAACACAGCCACGTCCCAGGGTTCTAGCATCAGATTTATTTCTGAGGACATGGGACTGTAAAAGAGCAAGTTAGATATGCCTTAAAATTGATTGTAAGCGTGTGCAGGAGGGGAGAAATGGGGGAAACCAAAGCTAATGTTAGAATGACACTTTCCCACTCGCTTGGCCAGGCGCTTCTAAAACTAAGTAAATGTTTTGAAAATTTTCTTAGGAAAAAAAATATAGTGTTGAATTTAATCTCACTTTCACATCATAAGAGTCTATGTTGCCGCTTCCTCTTAAAATCATGTTTTTTTAAAACAAGGCTGGAGGCAGCTGACGTTTTAATGTGGTTTCCTTTAAAGGTCCCTTCTATAGAATAACACAGAGCCAAAAAATTCTTTTAGAAAATAAATAAAAACAGGGAAAAAACAGCATCATTTCTTTAGATCTGGTTGAAAAAGAACTTTACAATTTTCATGACCCTTTTGTTCTCAAACATTATTTCAGGAATAAGACAAAATATGAAAAATTTTATGAAATGTGTGATATTTCAATAGATGAGAAAAAATCTGTTTGAAAACACTGTGAGGCACACTTTCAGATTGCAGGGTGGAAAGCTATAATAAAATGATATTCAAAGAAAGGTTTCAGAAAATTGTAATGATAGAAAGAAAACTATCACTATCTTTAATAAGAAAATGTCCTCTTTGTCTGTTGATAAAGGACCATGCTGCATATCCCCAAATCCATGTGCTGAAGCCTCACCCTCCAAGCCTAGAACCATGGATGGTAACAAATTTTATGCCTTAGTTAGGCTTCAATTGCTTGATAAGCACGCAGGACCAAAAGCAACTTAGGGAGAAAAGGGTTATTTCCGTTTACAAACCTCAGGTCACACCCCATCTCTGAAGACATCAGGGTAAGAAGCCAAGGCAGGACTTGAAGGCAGGAACTGCAGCAGAAGCCATGGAGGAGGCTGCTTACTGGTGTGCTCTTCATGGCTTGCTCAGTTTGTTTCTTATACCATCTTGGACCTCCTGCCCAGGAGTGGCACCAGTCACAACGAGCTGGCTTCTTCCACATCAGTCACTGATCAAGTGTTGACTACAGGCCAATCTGATGGAGGCCTTTTCCCAGTTAAGAACCCCTCTTCCCAGACAGGTCAAAGATCCTGTCAAGCTGACAAAAAGCAACCAGCACATCACAGCACCTCCAGCTGACTGTGAGAGCCCCTCTGCGGGGCTTTCTGTCTACAGGTACCTTTTACCCCCGTGTAGGCATGATTCCCATACATAGATAGAAATAAGTACCGTGATAGAATAGTAATTGTCAACTTGACTGGCTCCACAATCATCTAGCAGACACACAGCTAAGCATGTGTGTGTGGGAAGTTTCTAGATTGGGTGAAGGTGGGAAAACTCACTCTACATGTTACCAGCACCATCCTGTGGACTGGGATCCTTGGGAAGGAGAAGGAGAAAGTGGGATTGGCACTAGCATCCATTGCATTCTGTTTTATCACATTTTCCTCACCAGGATGGACTATGACCCCTGGGAACTCTAAGCCAAGGTAAGTCGTCCCCCCGCCATTTTACCACATTTCCCATTGACCACAACAATGAAAACAGTATCTAATGCAGCGGCTGCCATCCTCAGTAGGTTTCCCTGGATGGCTCATCTCCTGCTGTCTGCAAGGATCATCCCTCTAGCCTAGTAGTGTTACCCGAATCTACTAGCCAGAGAAAGTTGGAGCCAGCAGCTTCTGGGAACCCTCTCCCATCACCACTAGGGTGTTCCAACATGTCAGCATTCTATCCAAAAATCCTTTTTGCCTTCACTCAGGGAACCATTTATCTTCCTGTGCCTGGGTGTTCCCACCTCAAGAAACTCACTAGAACTTTTGTCTGTGGGCTCCTGTGTCTGTGACAGTCACCTGCAGGCTACCAACAGTTCCTCTGCTTGCTGTGGCTCTGCCTCTCTCAACACCCAAGCCACGGCTGTCAATTTTTCTCCTTAAACTTTGTTGAATACTTTACACCAGTGCACAGTTCCCAGGATGTTATGGTTGTTTTTTTTTAAATCCTGGGCTGCCTCAGTTTCCCTACCACAGGCTGTCCTCCCAGCTTCTTAATGGCTGTCCTCAGAAAGATATTTGAGCCAGGCACAGTGGCACCTGGCTGTAATTTCCACACCTGGGAGGCTGAAACAGGGAGATCCTGGGCTCAAGGATCTTGTGCCCAACAAGACACAAGGCTTGTAACACTTCACCACGTCATATTTTCCTCCTCCAATCTCTGGAGCCCTAACTCTTTTCTCACCACACTCACAGTGAAGTAAAGACACTCAGCCGTGTCTCTCCAAGATGCTCTGTCAGCCAGCCCAGCCTCTCCCTCGATCTAGCCCATGGGTCCTGGCTATTTGATCCCAAGGAGTGGCAGTTATATTTCATCATCACAAGTCTACATACATAGAGCTTATTTTTCTTTAAATTTCAGAGTTCTTCATGTGGCAACCATGTTAATGTCCCGTCATGTATATTGTAAACGCAGGCCAAATTCTGGATTGCAGAACCGAAGAGCGGCCAAACTTTCTGCACCCTCAGAGAATGTCCCGGGCTATCCCGGGGGAGCGGTGTTAAGGAGGTGATCCTAGGGCTGTGTCATCCTCAGCACCTCGTCTGCTACACTCAGCCAGCATCACTGGGAGGAAGGCTGGTGCTTTGGGCCTGGTCACCTTGGGTTGAACTTCAAAGTCAGTAGTCTGGCAGAAAAGTTTTAGAAGTCAGCCCCTTTGGAAGCATTGGAGGGTATTAGTAGGGAAATCTTTCTGGTGGATGCAGATCCCACAGTAGGCGTCCTCAGCCCCTTTGGGAGCACGGAAGGGTGGCAACAGGGGAATCTTTCCGGCGGATGCACTGAGATTCCAGGGTAGGAGCCCTCCAGGGTTACTTAGCTGAAGGATGGCAACGGTGGTTCCAAGCAGACTCTTCTAGCTCAACTTGTGACCCTCAGATATGATGCTAACTCCAAAGGCCTCAGAGCAGCCTAACAGCCAGGGGTCTCAGTACTGGGCCTGGCATAGCCGGCCATTGTTGTTCCATTTCATCCCTTGGGTCCCTATTAGTCCTCTTTCCATGCTCCAGAAAGTAAAAGGACCAGAAGAGGAAGGGACATGCACAGAAAATGAGCCAGACAGTGAGCCTCATCCCTCAACTCTAACAACTGCTCAGGTCCATGTGGTGGGCAGGCAGGATAGGTCTGTTTAGCTTCCTTTACCACATGTATTAGTGAGGGTCACTATTGCTGTGATGAAACACCATGACCACAGCAGCTTGGACAGGGAACAGTCTTTTTTTTTAGCTTATAATTTCATATCACAGTTCATCATCAAAGGAAGTCAGGGTAAGAACTCAAGAAGGGCAGGAACCTGGAGGCAGGAGCTGATGCAGAGGCCATGGAGGGGTGCTGCTTGCTGCCTTGCTCCCAATGGCTTTCTTAGCCTATTTTTTATACAACCCAGGAGCACCTGCCCAGGAGGAGCCCCACCCACAGTGGGCTGGGCCCTATGCCATCAATCACTAATTAAGAAAATGCCCTACAACTGGAGGCGTTTTCTCATTGAGGGTCCTCCCTTCCCAGTGACTCTAGCTTGTGTCAAGCTGACAGAAACGTTGCTAGCACAGTATGTAACTTTCAGCATTTCCCATGATGTTTAAAAACCTGAGACCAGCGTTGGCCAGATAGTGTCTCTGTCTGCGGGCTTTCTACTTGTGATAGCAGTGGAAGTCACTGAAGGGCAGGGTTCTGTTTAGCGCTTGTTCTGCCGTTCGTCATTCAAGAGGGAATCTCCAGGGAAAACAGCCAGCTGACTACCCCTGAGCCTCACAATGAGAAATAAAGGAAGGTTGCTGGAGCCAGATGTTCAGTGACCCTACTCTTCGAGAACCAGCAGAAAAAAAGGGCCATGGCCCAGCAGAGAATATGGTACCGTGTCTGTGGCATGAGCTGGATGCTGATGAAGAAGCATCCCTAAGTCTGCCAGGTGAGTAGCAGGTCAAGTCAGACACCGGGACTGTACATGCTGACCTTAACCATGCTTTTATATTTCATTGCTCAGGGCCTTCACTTATCCCCCAAGATTAGGTTAAGTCTTGCTTTGCCTAAGCCTGTTTGGAGAGCAACTTCTGCCTTCCATACCAAACATTAAGTAAATCGCATTGTTTCCAGAAGTTCAAGGTACAATTCCAAATAGGTAATTTAATAATACTACCATTTTTACGAAAGCGAAATTTACTTCAAGATTCTTATAAATGTCAATGGCATTTATGACTTTTTTCTTCAGAATTTATCAGACAGAAACCATGTGCCAAGCACTGCCCTGGACACCTGGCATATACTGAGTGTTCTGCTGGTAAATATTGGCACTTGACACTCTGGGGTCTGGGACAAAAAGGATGATGTGATTTAGAGCAGTTTGCCCACTACTACGTTTTAAACTACCCAACCCCTTAGTTCATGGTGAACTCTGGTGATGTTCAGATCTGCTCTGGTCCCAGACATCACAGGACAAGTCACTGAAGACACCAGCAGCCGTCTCACCCCTGTCCTCAGGGGTTCTCTGCTGGCACCACTCCTGCAGGTAAGAATGACACAGTGTCTCTCCCTCACCAAATGTTTCTGGGATAGGACATGAAAATCTCAGCAGCTATACAGGCTGGAAGCCCCCCCATCATCCTTGTCTGCAGGCTGGAACTCACTCCTATCTTCCTTGTCTTTCTTGATTTTCTTCCTGAAGCATCATACAAAACGTTGGCTTGTTTACCAATGGAAGACTAAGGCAGCTCATTTGAAAACAAAAATCCAGGGCTGGGTGTGTGGTGCAGTGGTAGGGCTCTTGCTTAACATGAGAAAGGCCCTGAGTTTGGTCCCCAGCATTGCTGGAAGAAAACAAGGACATACCCAGGGTCCCTCCACACTTGTCTGAAGGTATGGATGGGGTAACTTCTCTATTCTGCTCTTGCTCAGGGAAAGGGCAGCACTTACTGAATAAAGGAGAGTGTGATGCGGTTTTGTCTGGGGGCTGCCGGACTGCAGTTAGAGTAGGCTGGCTCCACACAGCACAGGCAGAGGCTGAGGGAGAATGGGAGTTGTATAGGCACCTCTCCTTTCCTGGCACCCTCTCAAAAACAGGCTTCCTGGGGTCAGAGGACAAGTGGATGAGAAAGGAATCAGAAGGGCCCAGGGCACAGCTGCCCAACAGTGCTAAATATTTCCTGGACTTTTTTTTTAATAGGATGCAATAAAATGGGGAGAAAATGAATTGCGCAGAAGTTTTGCCAGTTGGGGAATTTGCAGAGCACTGTGTTTGCCATGTCCCACATTACAAAGCTAGGTCTCATCCCTGCTGGATAAAGGGATGTTCCAGCACCCCACAAGCAGGAACAGGACGGACATGCCACCTCCTAAAGGCTTGTGGAGTGCAGTCCTAGGTTTGCTTCAAAGCAAACACATGGGACCAATATTTGTCCCCAATCCTCTTACTATGTGGGGCGTGTGTGTGTGTGTGTGTGTGTGTGTACATGTATGGGTGTGCATGTTAATTCATCACACATTAACAGATTAGGAGGGCTTGGTCTTCTTCTCAAGATTAGCTTTGAGTGCCCACGATTTTCCATTGTCTCTAGGTTGTGTGCAGCTCATTGTGTCCATTGTCTGGACATAGGGGCCAGAGGTTGATGTTGAGTTCTTTCCTGTCATTCTTCACCTTTTGTTTTGAGACAAGGTCTCTCACTGAACCTGGAGCTCACCCATTCTGTGAGGCTAGCAGGCAGGTGAACTCTAAAGATCTTCCTAAACCTGTCCCCTCTTCCTTCGCTGACTTCCTGCAGGTACCCGGGCTCTAAACTTGGGTCCTTATGCTTGCATAGAATGCACGTCACTGGAGAAAGCATCTCTCCAGCTCGGCCACACTCACAGCTATGCATCACACTGACTTGCAATGAGGTCAGTCTGTCATTATCCTGGCTTGGGGTATCAGCCCAAGCCTTGCAAATCATAGTGAGATCAGATGTGGTGTGCGTGGGTACAGATACAGTGGGTGAACAAAGGGGACCCAGGGGACATGCACAATGACTCTGCCTTTCCTGCCAATGGCCCAGTGCGACTCTGTACAGCATTAACCTCCCTTCTTTCCCCACAACTTGCTGTGTTCACTCCAGACCAGTAAGAAATACTGCCAGCAGTCTAGCCTCTATCCTTGGTTAATGGACACATGCTGGCCATAGCTAGTCTCAGGCAGTTTTGCAGACTGGAGATGGTGGACTTGAACCAGCTCGATCTAAATCTTGGCTGCTATTTATTTGCACTGTCACTTTGGGCCACCTATTATGAAGTTTATAAAAATGACTATGGTAAGACTAGAACCCAAAACAATGCACGGGTGAGAACATGTACTGTGTACGGTGTACATATGAGCTAATGTAGAGAGGAGTTAGGGAAGAATTTGAAATGTGCCCAGGATAACCTGTCACTCGGTACTGATGTTATAGGAACCACTTGAATATATAGCCTGTCTGGAGAGGGTCGTCCTTGCCTGAGTTGCTTCCCAAGTAGGTACACATAGAAGTTTAACTGGAGGAAATGGATGGTTACACAAATTCTTCTTCTTTTTTAAACAAAAGGTGGAATGTAATGTTACACAAATTTTTGACCACAGAGAAACATTCCTTGTCTCCAGGAGACAACTGATTATCATCCTGCAGATACAGCCTTCTCTTAACCAGTTTGTATACACTTGTTGATTCTTTGCACACCCCTTAACACACTGTGAATTTGTGATCCTCTGGTTTCTTATTTTCTTATGAACCAGCTATAATACTACCTTATGAGTGTCTTTATTAATATGCTAGATAAAATAGTTGACTCATTACGATTTCCTATTTGTATGTAAGTCACAATATTATTCCTATTTAAACTGTATCTTTTAATGGTTACACTATTACCATTGTGTGTTCTGTGTTTGGTGTGTGTGTGTGTGCGTATGTGTAAGAGAGAGAGCAGTTGTCATTTGGTGTGTGTGTGTGTGTCTATGAGAGAAATATATATGGACGGAGAGAGAGGTAGTCATTTGCATATGTTTATGTGTGCGGTGCACATATGCAGGTTCTTGTGTAAACATATGTGATGTGAGAATTCATGGGTGGACACTGGGTATCCTCCAACCCTCTCCATCTTATTTTGGGGACAGGATCTTTCACTGAATTTAGAGTTCATCAAGTTGCCTAGACTAGCCAAGTAGGCAGTGAGCTCCACACCCAATCCTCCTGTCTTTGTCTCCCTAGATCTAGCTTTTTCCATGGCTGCTGGAAATCTGAACTCATATCTTCATGCTTTGGGGATAAGCACTTTAAAAACTCAGCCATTGTCCCAGCCCATCACCATCCTTTTTCATTTATTGATTCACTTATTCATTCAACAGCTATTACAGAATGACCCAAAGTGCCAGACCCTGTTAGCTCCTTCCGTGCACTTGTAATTGAAGCAGGCAGATATTGGAGTTTGGGGTGTAAAAGCCCCTATTGGTCTCATGGTATTTAAAGCTTAAATATTTCCCTGTCAATCTGGTCCCAAGCACAATGCTCAGATACAGTTGTGGCCTTTGAGATTCTCCTAGCAACCAGGAAGGTCTTTCCCTTTTGTTCCCAAAAATGCAGAGAAGAGAAACTTCCTTGTGTTTCTTCCTTTCACTTTCCCTGCCCCAGACAATTCATTTGAAACCATTTGGCAACATTACAAGAGGCATAAACCTGTAGGAAGATGCCTCTTAACCACAGACAGATCTGAAAGTACTGAGGACATTCAGTTACTTTTCTGTGAGAGTAGCACCAAAGGGGTTACTGAGCCATTTGCTTGCTTCCAATTTCAGATCTGTAAGTCACAAGAAAACGCATGTTGAGGCACACAGGGCTGGCTAGTGGTCTCAGTGAGACCTTTGGTTTGTTTGTAAAGTCAGATTTCACAAGTTGATGCAAGATGAGCCCAAACTGTCCCTTACCACTCAGGTTCTTTAAAATGAGCAAACCAAGGGACCTGGTAAGGCATGGATGAATTTGAGAGTTGGTCTTCCACCCCTCACTCTAGACTGCTTCTGTAAGAGCACCTGTGAAGCAGGTGACATAAAAGCCATAGCACCAAGGGGACAAATAGAGCCCCTGCAGTCCTGCAAGAAAGGTGAGGTGGCGCGTGGCTTCCGGACATCATCTCAAACACCTGACCTTCTGGGACCGTAAATGCTCGTCCTGGTGGGGTTATGTTAAATCAAAGACTGGCAGGCCCACAGCTGCAGAAGGAAGAAATGTCGAAGAAAATAAATACTAGTTAGGGAGTGATTTAATGCAGTTAACCACAGTGGGTGGAGGCTGGAGGCAGTAGCTTTTAACAAGTTTTATTTGAAAGACTGACTTGGTGTGGTTGTCACGTCAGTTGTGTTTGTAGCTGGGGCTGTATTGCTAACAGATGGAGCCTTGGCAACCTCCCCTAATCTAGGCAGACACTCTGCAGGAATGACCTGGCTGAGTGATTCCAACACTAACCTTCTTATCCCAGCATCCTCCTCCATATTCATAAACAGAATGAACAGCTTTAGCACTGCTCTGGTCAAAACATCATTAGAAGGATTCAGCTGGCCTCCACTTTTCATCTTTGTTTGTCCTCAGAGCACTCACTAAAAACTATGACAAATCTGGAGAGAATTACCGCTGGAGGCCAGTGGAGTGCTTGGCAAATGTCCCCCTCTACCCCTCCCCGGTCACCAAGCCACCTCCCATAGAATGACCTCTAGGAAAGGCTCACAAACCAGCAGTAATGTCACAGTGGCACTTCAGTAACTAGGAAAGCCATTATCAGAGAATTTGCCACCCTGAACGTGAGGACCAGTTTATGGTCAAGAAACAAAGAGCCAAGACCACTGTAAGAGTAAACACTCACTATCTCCTGTGGAGGCAAGAGTTGAACATTTTGCTTTGCTTTGCTTTGGGGGCATAAGATCTCACTTTGTACTGCAGACCCGTCTCAGACTCACAGCAATCTCCCTGCCTCCGCCTCTGAAGTGCCAAGGCTACAGGTGAGAGCGACCTTGCCAGACTTCAGGGTTTTGAGGGTTTTGTTTTTTTTAAAGAAGCAAAACCTCTTGGACTTTGCTGTATTTGGAAACAGAACATTATGACATAGAAACATACACCCAAACAGCTTCAGCCAGCAGTGGATGCAGAAGCAGGGGAACCCCCAGCACCGAGTTCTGGGAACTCCTGGTCCTCCTGTATGCAAATCATCCAGCATTCTGCCCTCAGAGTTCCCAGGATTTCTTTCCACTACTGAAGCAGCCTCACCTTCAGGTCATTGTATTTGGTCACCCAGCGCTCTCTCTCTCTCTCT
>LOJH01045526.1:0-13579 GCA_001685095.1 Ellobius talpinus
GGCCTTTCATGGCTATGCCTGGCACTGACTCCTCTTCTGCTCTCTGCTTCCTGGGCTCCAGGACACACTCCTACTGCTATGAATTGAGCTGCTCCATCCTGCCCTCTCCACCATGGAGGACAGAAACTCTGAAACCATGAGCCTAAATAAATCTTTCATCCACTAAATTGGTTCTCATCAGGTATTGTGCTCTTGGCTGAGGTGGAAGTAACTAATGCACTGTTATATAAAAGTCAGTCACACATGTGTGTATTCTTTAATGCATATTCACTTATATTAGATAAAAGCCACATCTATTGAAAATGTGTTCAAATTTGGGGTTAATGAAAATATAACCCAAGCTATTGGTCTGGGCAATGCACCAGAAAGAAATATTCCTTGCAAAGCTTTCAACATTCTGTTTTCATAATCCTGCAAACACACCACTTAAAATATTGTATCTTGTATGAAGCTCTTCCTGATATTTTAAAGGAGATGGTGAGACAAGTCCAGATTTGAGAGTATTAATATTTATCTTCAGATTCGACACTACAAAAACTGAACACATGGATCATAGAACAAGGCACCTTAATTTTGATCTTTGTTTCTTAACAAGAAGTTGAGACTCACTCAAGATCATCTGAATCTGTTTCCCCATCAGGTAACGGAGCTCTTCACTTAAGCAGTAGATCACAGGTAGTAGGCACACAGCAAATGTGCCTGTGTATTGTTGTGATCCCCATAATTGAAGAAACAAAACCCTCATTGTGAAGATGGAAGCTTTCTGTGGCTTTGTAGCTCATGATATAAAATACCTTGTGTTAAGAGACTAGATGAAACCATCCATTTGAATGAATACTGCCTGCCACATCCTTAGGTTTTTAATAAATGTCTGCTATCATTAAAAAAATACTCTCAATTTGAAAATAATTTTTAAACATTCTTACACAGGAAAAAGATAGAGATTGTATAGAGAGGGTACAAGATATGCACAAAAAGAAAATGGGGGTGATAATAGGTGTTCCCCTTAAAATTTGTTGCTGATATTATTTTCTGCATTCTTTGCTATAGAACATAAGATGAAAATGTCATCTTATGGTAGTGGAAATATTAACAGCCTAAGTGAGAAAGGGTTGATTTTGCTCTCAGTTTCAGAGGCCTCATTGCAGCATGGCAGTGAAGATATGGAGTAAGTAAGTTCATGTCTTAGTGGGCAGGAAACAGAGAAGAGCGGTAACAGAAAGGACCTAGAGCAAGATGCAGCAGTACCCAAGGGCTTGCCCCTATCATCTGTTTCTTCCAATCAGGTGTCCTCTACCCTTATTTCCACATCCCAACAGAATATTAAATTTTTGAGTCTCTCAGTGTATCATAGATTTCAGAATGTTACCACCCCTGGAAGTACCCTCAAAGGAACACTGAAACATGTGACTGCCAATCACCCAGATGATTCTTGATTATGTCAAGTTGACAATCAAGACTTCAGCATGCTTTAATTCATTAACAATTACTTAAAAAAGAAAGGAGTGTGATGGACTATTTTGAAACAAATCTATCAATAATTGTGCTATCTCAATGTGTTTGAGATAGGCATTATAAAGTTCCTATGAGGTACGTACCTTTTGTATGTTTGATTTAAATTTCCCTCATAACCACCATGTTCTTGCTCCTTAAAGAAAACAGTATTTCTTGAAGTAAAGCTGTTAGAACAACTGAGGAGAGGTAAATCACTGAACCTAATACTCTCAACTATCACACAAGGCTTATTAGCCAGGGATTTAATCCGATTTCCACTGTTTCTTGACTCTGTGATAAATTTGAAGTATATGTGAATCTCTTCTTCATCATGTGAAAGTTGTGTACTTATCAGAACTTTTGGCTTAGCTACCTCTTTACAGTGTTGTTTTAATGATGCTGTTTAATCTTGGTGATAAGCATAGCCAAGCCATGCCTCCTTTTGGTTGATTTAGAAGGTCAGTAATTCCCCACAGTAAGTTCCTCGTAACAGAATACTACTAACCATTAAATTATTTAATAACCCTTTGATTTTCTTAATTTCACCTTCACATATTATAACAGGGTTTACTTTGCTTGATGGCTATTTTTTTCCAACTGCTTCGCTGGAAACCCGTCCATTCCTGCCTCAGAGATGAGAGAAGCAAAGCAATAGAACCAAAAAAAAAATTGACAGTTGAGTTCCTCACAGTAGTTCTATGAAGTAATATTACTGATTTTTTTAAACATGAGAAGAAACTAAAATTTAGAGAAACTGAACAGATGGTTTAAGGTCAGGAGTAGGCACCTGATTCTGGGACAGTTAAAATGTATATAGGATGTTTCCTTTCCTAAGAGCATGGAGTTGTGTAAGAACATAGTTCTAAAGAATGTACAGAAGCATCTTTAGAAGCAGCAAGCATTTAAACAGAGGAGCTAAGAATAAGAAGCTAGTCTTCAGACCCCCACTTGGAAGTTGTAGTGAGGACAAATTTTCACCTCTCAAGCTTTGTGGACTGTATGGAGCGCTGAGCTGCTGGAAAAGTCTGAGAAGCCCAGCAGAGTGAAGATATAGAATAGGGTTTTATTAATTCACAACACATTTTTTAAATACTTGCTACATGCCAGCAACCATGGTATGTGGTAAGGCAACAACCCCTGATGAAAGAATTGCAGTGACAGAATGTCATTAGGGATTGGTGACATCAATCACATTATCATAAGTGGTGTTTGTTGTTTGGTTTATATTTATTTATGTGGTATCCTTATGTCAGTATAAGTCATTTGTGTTTCTAGTTTATTTGCTTTTGTTTGAGGCACTCCTGATGTATTCGTGAGCCATATAAAACATATACTGTGAACTTACTTATTGTGTTATGATATTAATGGCTCATAGAGGCTTACGTGTAGTGTGAATATCATAACCAGCGGCCTGATAAACTTCTCTAATGAAGGTTGCAGCCCCAACAATTAACAATGGATTATGTTAAGAAACCATTGTTCTATAGTCTGCATGGAAGCATATACTGTCCCTGAAGAATGTGTGTGACCATGCCTATCCTGAGACAGGTGTTAAAGAGAGAGATGCATTTCTAACTGATTTAGTTTGTGACTAGTGGCAACCTACCCAGTGGTTTATGGGCAGAATATAACCACTCTTGTGTCTCCTTGAGACCAGCAGTTTTTTCATAGAAAGCAATGTTTTTTTTGTGTGTGTGTGTGTGTAGATACTGCACACCAGATTTAAGAATCCTACTAGATGGGACTTCCTACAATCTTATTTTTATCTTCCAAATTTCTAGATTTGAAAGAGAAGATATAATTCCTTTAATGCTTTGGACTTATCTCTCTTCCTCTACCTGACTTGATATAAAGTGAAGTAGGTTTATTAGAAATTCTCTATGATTAGATTTCTGACAATGTCCTCAAATAAATCTAATTTTAGACTTTCCACCACCTACTTATGTGTCATCTGATACTAGACAATAAATTTAGCCATCTCAATCTTCGGTTATTTTATACACAAAGTTAAGTAGATAGAGCCAAACTAGTTAGAACAGATAGGGAAATTGTGGCAGTTTCATGAAAGCAATTCATTCTAGACAAGGACAAGTTATTCTATAGGCATATATGTGATAGAAGCTTAAAAACATTAAGTCAGAAATATGAAGACTATGTGAACATGGCTTTTCTGTTACTTCTATTTCTCCCCATCCCGTGGCATCATTATCTTTACTTACTTCTTAGTATACTGTCATCTAAAAAATAATAGAGAACGTGAATGACAATCATTTTCATATCTTTATGTTAAAATTCTCAAAGCAAAATTGAATCATTTTGTTTAGCTTCGTCCCCCAAATAATCTGAGTGTATGAATTTGATTGAGTCTGGGTTCTGTCAGATAAGATTGTTATAGACTTTTTTAATATACTAAATCAGATGTGGTGGAGAGAAGAGGAGTAGGAAAGTTCCCTATGTGCAGCTCTGGCGAGATTCAATACAAATCTAACAGACCTGTTTAATATCCTCTTACAAAAAATAACATTGTATTTGGCCGTACCTATGCATGACCTCCAGAGATGGACCTGACTGCAGGGGTGAGGGATTTAGTTATGGCTAAGAAGAGACAGCATGTCCAAGGTGACTCTATGAAAGGAAGCACTTAATTGAGATCTTTGCTTACAGTTTCAAATTAGTCCATTATCATCATGGCAGATACATGATGATAATCCATGGCAGAAACATGATGATAATCCATGGCAGAAACATGATGATAATCCATGGCAGAAACATGATGATAATCCATTATTATCATGGCAGCAGGCAGATGGGCAAAGTCCTTACTCCTTACATCCTAAGTCATAGGAAAGGTAGGCAGAGAAAGAGACTTCAGCATCTGGTATGGGATTTGTAATCCTCAAGATCCACTCCCAGTGTCACAGCTCTCCAACAAGACCACACCTCCTCCACAAATACCACACCTCCTCCAACAAGACCTCACCTCCTACAAAAAGGCCACACCTCCTCCAACAAGGCCAGACTTCTTAATCCTTCACAAACCCTTCCACTAACTGTGTCTATGCATTTAAATATCTGAGCCTAGAAAGGCTATTTACACTCTAGCCACAAGACTAGTAATGAAGAAAAGATAGGCAAACAGATATATAGATAGATATGCAAAAATAGTTAGCTGATTTGAGATTGGCTGGGAGTTCTTATGGAGAAATTCCAACACCTGGGTTGCTCCGCATGCTTACTAAATAGTATTGAGCAGAGAAGTGGAGGTTAATGCCAACAGGAGTTGGCATTATTGCATGCAGACAAAGAAGGAGGTAGGATTTATTGTGTACAGCTGGATCAAAAGACAGGTTTAGCTAAACTTGGTAGGAACAGTTTCTTTAAAGGAACCATTTTCAGATGGTTGTATTGTAATTTTCTTTATGTGAGAATGTAAACAAGAAGTGAATTTCACTGATCTCATCAAGAGGTCTTCCTTTCCCTTGGGGATTCTCCCTCCACACTTGTTGCCACAGCTTCCTGTGGCTGTCATATACACTGTATGGTTTAACTCATTTAGTTCATTTTCCTAAGTGGATAAATTCATTGCTTTTATCAGAGCACTTTTGTTTCAGTGCTTTGAGTTCTCTCTAATTTTTCAAGTTGTCCGATAGATAGGGAGAAATCAGAGTTAGGTAATAATCTTCTAAAAGGAGTCATTTGTCTTCCTATTTATCTCTCCTTATAGGTGTGTACAATCGGGTCTCAATTATTTGTAGTGATGCAAAGAGAGGCTACGCTGTAGATAATCCAACAGGCACTTACAGAAGATTTACTGTCATGATTGCCTTTTATGTAGGTGATATTACAAATATGCACTTCAACTGCATTCAGAAGTCAGGAGGGCCTTTTAAGTGTGTTCATCATCAAAGAATAGCTATGTTATAGTGAAACATTTTCCTAAGTATGAGCCATATAGAGAAGATGAAGAATTGAAGGCATTAAGGCACTTTATAAAGATGTGCATTTTAATATTTGGAATACATTATTGAAAACCAGAGTGTAGGTTAAACTGTTGAAACTTGAATTCTTCCTGCGTCTAGATCTGTGGATATTGAGGGAGAAATAAACATTGGTAAAATAATATTTTAAACAGTTTCTGTAACCGCTGCTTATAGAATTGCATTTACATAGCTGGTCATATTATTTGGTCAGGTTTTTGTGGCATAGTATTTTTATAATAGATCCAAATGTTTTTTAAAATTTTTATTAATTCATTATAATAATTGAAATACAATTATATCACTTATTTTCTTATTTCTCTCCAAATAATGTCTCCCATGTCTATTTCCTCCAAATCTTCCCATGTTCCCTCCCTATAATCCTTTCCATGCCTTCGTATTCGTATTCCCTGTCAAGTTTGTTGTCTCTTTCATACACATTCATACTCACACACACACACACAAACATATAAATATAACATTCTTGTTTAGACAGTCATATTTTTGAAGTGCCATGGATGAAGCTTCCATGTTGTTTCTGGGAGACAATCTCACAGCAGGCTTCTGAGTTTTGGGGCTCTAACAATCTTTCTTTCCCCTCTTCTGCCTTGTTTCCAGAGAATTAGGTGCAGGAGTTGAGTTGTGGCCGCCATTACCTACTGATCACTGCAATATGAATTGGGACTATGCTTTCTGGTAGAGCAGATGCAGTAGAATCTTCTTTGGTGACTAATGGTATCACAAATCCCTGTTAGTTGTACTGAACTTTTAGATTCACACTGCCATTAAATACGGGTCATTTTTAAAAATTCTTATATAATTTTCTACCTTACCTTCAGAGGGCAATTTTCTTGTTTCTTATATGTGGCACCTCCCATGTTATTTCCCTTTTAGATTTTTATTTGTATATTGTTTGTTCTACTTTTTATATAGTCATGAAGTACTGAAATTCAATATCAAAATAAACCTTTCTGGCAGCTAATCATTCCTACAACTCTAAGAGTGGGTGTTTATTCTTACCTGGTGTTAAGACTTTTAAATGTTTTACAAACTGTTTTCTTCAAGCCAACTTGAATTATTTTGGAAAGCTGGAAGTATGAAACATTGAATTAGAGTTTTTCTAAAAATCAAAGTATACTAATCACATAGTATCCTTTACCATTAGTCTTGCAATTCTCTCAGAAAAGTAGATTTTTTGGCCCGATTTGATTTTTATTTTATGCATTTTTCTAGTTATTTGTTCTTCATAAGACTTCACTTATATTCCCTTTATGGACTAGTGTGTTATTTATTGACTCCTATTAGTGACAACAAAAACGTTATAAAGTTACTTCTTATATGTTTAATTATAGAAGTGAGGAAGTCACTTGTTTGTAAATAATATTGTCAATGAACACATACCACACTAATGTAAAACTTTATTTAAAACTTATATAATTTTTTTTATTTTTTATTTTATTTAATATTTATATAAAAACTGAGTACAGTCGAAGTTAGGTGGCACTGCTTGCTTAAGAGCAGAAGAAGGGTTGATAAACTGGCACCCCCTGTGTGGCCATGGCTGCACTTTCTGCATTCAACCATGCATGCAGTTATTACATACTAAGAACTTCATTTCTTTTCTCATGTAATTAGTTTTATGTGGGATGCTGTTTCACCATTAGAAATACAAGAAACTTTGCAAAAATTCCGGAGATCATGGCCTAGAAAAGTTGTTACATTCTAACATGGCTATTGGAACCCATTTTGGAGAAAATTGCTACTCTTACAGAAAGTCAAAAGTACTTTGAGAAACTGCAGCTATTTCCTCCCATAATGATAGTCTTTAATAAAAACGCTGTATTCTAATACCCACATAAGCCATTTTACTATGCCAAAGTATGCAAATGCTCTCATAAAATATTATTTTATAGTCATCTTTATTTCCCAATTTCTTTGCTCAGAATTTTCATTTATTACTTTCATTTTAACATCAATTGTACAATATTGCCACATTTAACAAGCAAATAAAAATCTCCTTGAATTTTTCTCCTTGTTTCTTAAAAATTAAATACACAAGATGGTTTAAAGAGAAAATCTGGACAAATACAAATATATAAATATTTATTAGTTTTTGCTTAAACAACTTCATTGGCTTATGTGTGATCTAGTTTAAAGATAGATTTTTAGAGGCATGTTTTTTTTTTCCTTCATGAATGTAAATATGGTCTTTAGATGCTAAAAATTCCCCATGAGTATGAGAACTAGGACTTAAGAGCGGCTCATCCAGAAAAATGCCACTGACTGAAAAGTACTTCATAAAAACGAAAAATCACCTTGCTTTTTATTTAAGCTACACTTCCTTTACCGTTATAATTACTCTCAGGATTCTCCCCTAGGGACAGGCAACACTTGGTTATATGTGATTTAATCTACAGCTCTAAGGGTAGTTACAGCTTGAGCAGTAAAGTCTTCATACTTGTGGACTGATGCTGTGAGGAGTAACATCCTATAAAACCCCAGAACCTCAGAGGCACTCAACTGCGTGCATTTCTTCTTAGCTTCCTCTGGAAACAGAATTTACTACATGGCTTGATACATACAAAGGTGGTAATGTTTACAGAATGCATTGCAGTCCATCTAAACAGCACCCAAAGTGCTAAGTTACATTGTGTTAGAAGCAGGAAAGTAAAATATTAAGGCCTTGTCTTTTGAAGACCCCTTCAAGTGACTTTTATCTTTGTATATTATGTTTTTACTTTTTTGTTTGTTTGTTTATTTTGTTTTTACATTGAAGATAAGGCAGAGATGTCGTTGTCATGCTTAAGGTTAATGCCAGTTAGCAGGCTGGAGAATCTGGTGATTTTTGATGATACTCTAACAGGATTTGTGCCTTCACTTTGTATTACCAATTTATTACATGAATTGTCCCACAGCACCATCTCTACATTTTTATATATTTTAAAGTATACCTCCTTGATCATTTTTTTAATTTTTTAATATTTCAGTATGTTAAGACAGTTACTTATTTTTTGTGCCTTGTATAATTGTTATGGAAAATTCCAGGATGCTATAGGGAAGCACACAGCAGAAAAGTTCAATTGTATTTGTGTCCTCTAACCTGCATGCTGAGTGTGGTTTCCTTGCTCACTGACAGAACACTCCTAGCCCCACCTCTACCCATTTTATTTGCTTCAGCAATCAACTTACAGAAAATGGCCCTACTTAATCAACATAACCTTCTGCAGCTCTTTGAAATGCTTGTTTTGTGAGCCATGAATGTCAGAAACATTCTTTCACTTCCTGTGGAGGCTTTTGTCCTACTGATGAAAAAAATGAAAAATAGAATGGACACATTGCATCTTATGCTGACATTAGAGAGTGGATTGATGTTTTTTCTCTAAACTAGCAAAGGCAGATGGCAGAAAATATTCCAAGGAGTGATTTTAAAAATATCTGTAAGTGACCTATCAAATAATCACAGATCATTTAGGAATAATATTCAAATGGATGCCCCAAATATCTCAGATGACACATGATTTTCCATATAGCATAAGTCAAAATTTTGTAATTTTAGAGATAATGGGGAGGGAACCAATGAGAAACTCTCTGGTTTCACAAATGACAAAGAAATGTTGAATACAGGTTTAAAAATAAAATACCTGTTATATAATATATCAAATTTTTTAAATGTAAAGAATCAACTTTTGATTTTTATCATTTACAATAAAAGGAGCCCATTGATGATATATCTGCTAACATGTGCTACAAAAAGAAATGCTCGCATAGTTCCATTTAAGGGAACTCTATGACTATAGTATTTTGAAGACAAATGTGTAAAGTATAGATAAGAGTATACTCTTCATGAGAAACAATATTTGAACAGCATTGAAAATGTAAGTCTGCATATACGCTATTTGAAAAAAAGATTCTATATTTTACCCTTAAGAGAGTTATTAACCCACATTCCTCACATGCAGTTAGGCCTATTTTTTAAATAAAGGATTCAAGATCTATGTTAAATTCTCTTTATGTGCAGGTCTGGTTCTCTTAGTATGGAGGAGGTGAATAAAATTTAGTTATATTTTAGAAGCCTGTAAGCTTTAGAATAATCATTATTGAACATTTCACCATACAATCCTCATTCATATCTATTACACTGTAATTAACTTCTCTCTACCATGAGCTAATAAAATAGAATACTTCATGCATTCAATAAAATAAAACTTAAGAAATATGAACCAGTTCAAATGGTAAACTTGTGGAAAGTGTTATGCCAAAATGAATGTCAGTAAGTTTTTTTTTCTGTGATTAAAATTTTACAAATGTATTTGTCAGTTGCAAAGAAAAATTGCATAGCTCAGTTGTCTGTGATGCTCTGTTTGCTTTGTAATTAATATTGTTATCCCAAATTTTTTGTTCTTCTTAAAATTAAGTTTTTTAATAGGACGCAAAAAGATTTAAGAGTTTTATCTTGAGAGATGAACCAAAGAACTAGTCACTCAGCAAATTATGGATAGACACACGCTTGGCTTAAACATCCTCCAGACACTTTCCTGAAATTCAGCTGAGTTATTTGGTAGGCTGCATCTTTGTTCTTTTTCTTCAGCTAGCTAACTCATTGCATTCCTAATTATACTGATGAAGCTGTAGTCAGTTATAGACAATAGAACTCTTAAGGATTAAAATCATAATGACTATTGCTATAAAGATCAGAATAAAAATAAATGCAACTTCAGCAATGAAATTTGATAATCTATCCTAAGAACTCTACCTTTAAACTTTTGAGTTAGTATCTGCTTATCCAGAAAATAATGTATCTATAATATATGCAAATGTTTATTATAAAATTTGAAATTTACACTTTGATAAAAAGGCAAGAAAGCAGGCCAATCAATAATAGATAGTTAAAATTTTACTTTAAATATAATAGAAAAGTGATGTTTTGAAAAGGAATAATATGACCTAAATATATTGACACAGAAATAATTGAATGTTAAGTTGTAGATAAGATATGTCGAATATACACATCATTACTTCATCTGTAAAACATTAGCAATAATATGGACAGTGGTGGTGCATGCCTTTAATTCCATCACTGGAGGCAGCGGTAATCATATCTCTCTGAGTTCAAGGCTAGCTTTGTCTTCAAAGAAAGTTCCAGCATTGCAAGAAATATTGTCTCAGAAAAAACAGCAAAAACAAAACAAAATAAAAGTAAAAACCCCAAATCCATTAACAAGAAAAATAGCATTATTAATAGTACAATAACAATAATCTTATAACACTTTAGTATTATTTCCTAATATCAAACCTATTGGTAATTGTACTGTTAGTAATAATGTACCAATTTTAATATGATTAATGTTTGTAAAATCAGTGTTTACAAACAAGTTAAGACACTACTTGAGTATTACTTTCCTATACTTAGTGAGTGCTATCAGATGGTGTCATTTTCTTAATAGCAAACATTTAGATTGCATGACCTTTATTTTCCTATGATTGAAATGTATACAATGAAATTATGAAGCCATTTTAATACTAGAAACAAATCTTCCAAAAATAATTATATGTTCATGTTTTGCCCATCTGTAGTCATTTTACTTCTTTTCAATATAAAGGTAAGTTTTAGTTCATCAAATTTGTTTCTTTCACCACATTTATGATTAAGTTACTTTATAACAAAGCTAGTAATAACATATTCTTTTGTCAGTAATCAAGAATGATCTGCTCTGTTTCATTTAATTTATGCTTTGACAGATTAAAAATGATCAGGACAATCAATAAATTTTGGAGCAGTTGAATCCAGTTGAAATGAAAAATGCTTTATGCAATTAGAAATATGATAAGCTGGCAATATAAAGTAGTTACAGTCACTATTCACAATGAAATGAGTTGCTTGTTTGCTTGTTTTGGTGTTTAAGGAAGCTATCCTCAAGAAGGTGATTTGTTTACACAAATGCATGCTGTAATATTTAATTTTCATCAAAGTTATTGTCTCATTTTTGTATAAATATTATAAATTTGAAACTTTAAAACAATCCAGATTTAGCCATAATTGCCATCTTACTAACTTGATGAATTTACAGAGTATTTAATATTTCCAGACATTGAATTCCTCCCTCGAGCTAACAGTAGGAATCTATATTCTTCTCATTATGAGTGTGTAAATAGTTTGTATCACAGGTTATAGATTATAACATGAAAGGTATATATGTATATATGTATTATCTGCTCCAGAATCAACATGATTTATTGTTGTGATGTTATCATTAATTAAGAATTGTAGGAAAACATTATTTAATACTTACAAAAAGGAAGCACAATAGCAAAAGTGGGTTAGAATAAAAGCTAGTAGAATAGGATATATGTAGAGAGAGTTCTCTGTAAATGGTTCTCAAGTGACCTGAATGGAGAATGAAACTGTAAATGAAAAAAAATTAACAGAAGAAGTAGAAGGAACAGAGTGGGGAAGATGACTGTCTTAAAGTTTATTGCTGTGAAGAGACAACATGACCACAGAAACTCTTATAAAGGAAAAACATTTAATTTGGGTGGCTTACATTTTTAGAGGTTTAGTCCATTATCATCATATGTGCACGGTGGTGTGCAGGCAGGCATGGTGCTGCAGAAGCTGAGAGTCCTTAACCTTCGCAGGGAACAGGAAGTGGTCTGAGTCACTGACTGTGCCTTTACAATATGTAAGACCTCAAAGCTCACCCTCACAGAGATTCAGTTTCTCCAACAAGGACATACCTGTGGTAACAAAGCCACACCTCCTATTAGTGCCACTCCCTAGGAGCTTACAGGTGTCAAACTACCACAACTTCAAAGGACAGTTAGCCTAGGGGCCGCAAAATCTTTGGAAAGAGTAAACTAAATTGCAAACCAAGCCACTTTTGAGTTTTGAAATATTCTGGTCTTTCTGTGTAGTATGATATCTTTAGAAACATCATGTTTGTTTAAATGTTCTCATAATGAACAGCAACACTGAAAAATGGTGAATTTAAAACTGTTCAAACTAAATTTGCCATCAAATGGAACTAATCATATTTAAGTTTTATTTTGTTCTTGAGTAAATTGTGTTTTAAAATAAATAACTAAACTTTTTAGTATAACTTCTGCTACTTTTAAAAGATTTATTTTTTATTTTATTTAAATGAGTATTTGTCTGCACAATATCTGTGCAGTGCACCTGTATTTGTGCACCATGTGTGTACAATGTCCACAGAGACCAGAAGACTGTCTCAGGATCTGAGGAACTAGAGTTACAGATGGGTCTTAGGAATAAAGCCAGGGTCCTCTGTAAGAGCAGTAAGAGTTCTGAACCACTGTGCTTAAGTGACTTCTGCAGCATAAAGAAATTGTAACAAAGGAAGGCAAAAACAAAGTTAAAGTTGCTAGGATAAACAGAAATGAAATGTAATGCCTGAAGTGGGGTGGGTCATGTCTTTGTCTATGATAAATATTATAGTATATCTTAAATTAATCTGTAAGTAATTAGCATTAATTAATTGATAATGTTAGTTGTATGTAATGTGGTTTAGTCCAATTATAAAGAAGATCTCTAACTTCTTTGGAATTTCTTTCATACTTTAGCCTCTGCAAAGGCTGTAGATGTTTAATTATTATTATCATATTTTATTATTTGGTAAATGCTGAGTGATATCAGAATACTAGTATGTTTTCTAGGAGTCACCATCTTATACATTACAGAAAGGAGATCTGAAGGCTTGGGATTTGTATGAAGAAAACAGATCTGAAGGCGCAGATGTTTTAAAACATCATTGTTTGTGATATATAAGCAATACACAGATATATGAACTCCATATAAATGACCAATTTATAATCTAGTACACAGATTATCCATGTTAAGACATTTAACCAAGATCACCATTTGAAAGACTTACTTTCTTCTGTAACAATAACTATTCCCCAACTCTCCTTCATACCCACTGTCCTGACTAAAATCAGTGCCTAATTTTCCTGTTGGTAAATTTACAAAGACAAATCTTAAACTATTCATATTTTCCTGTGACTTCCTGTACTCAACGTTTTTTGTTACTTTTTATTTATACTCCCATATCCACCCTTCCTCCATCTCAACCATCCCATTCCCCCAAGCTCTC
>LOJH01045528.1:0-13578 GCA_001685095.1 Ellobius talpinus
GTGGAGTAAGGGGAACACTCATCCATTGTTGGTGGGAATACAAACTTGTGCAACGACTTTGGTAATCAGTGTGGCAGTTTCTCGGGAAACTGGGATTCAACCTACCTCAGGACCCAGCAATTCCACTCTTGGGAATATACTCAAGGGATGCCCAATCATACTACAAAAGCATTTGTTCAACTATGCTCACAGTTTTAAAGTTTAATTTCTCTCTCCTCTGAATTGTCAGTCAATGGTTTTACCAACAGTGTTACTGATCTGTAAGCTCGTTCATTCATTCACTTCTGTGAGACAAAGTCTTACATTGTGTCTCAGGCAACCATAAACACATGGCTATTCACCAGCTCCAGCCCCCAAACTGTAGGGTGATAGACATTCTCCATCATGCTCAGCCTTGGCATTTTTATGCATTCTGTTGATTGTTGCTTAAAACAACCTATATTTTATAGATTGTACATTACCCTCTGAATATACTTACAAGATTAAATTGGCACACAGAAAAAAAACAGAAAAGTCAGCAGAATAAATTGAGGAAAGACAAATATTAAAGAGAAACAGAAATATTATTAATAAATTCAGAAAATCAGATAATCTATTCTTTTTATAAAACAAGGGCAATATCAATTAGATATTTGAAAAAAAGTGTTTTTAAAACTATATATATCACAAGAGTCATTTTAATATATAAAAATTTCAATCTGAGCCACAGAAATCTACAAATGGCAACTATAGGAATAAAGTTAATAAAATTAAAGGGACACTTAATATATCAAACTATGATCAAAAGTAAGAAAATATACATAAGTATGATAGCTAAACATATCATACTTATACATATCATATCATTATAAATAGTAATCAATCAAATAAATAATATAACAGGTAGGTATATTATTGAAACATGAGTATTAGAATAAAAATTTATTTCATATGTCCCCTGTTCTTTGATAAAATGATCAAAACTAATAATATTACCAGGAATACTAAATGTATCAAATATGAAGAAACACTGTCTGGACTATCCTGAGGTACAGATTTTGTCTTAAAATTAAATGACAATTGAATTAACTAAAATTAAAAATAAAAGGAAAATGAAGAAACACAATGTCAGGAGGCAAAATTACATAATAATAATAAATTAAATATGAAAATACAATATGATGAAAATAAACTTTCCACAATCACCAGTAGATGTAAAACATAGACTTCTATACTAAATACTACCATTGTTTATAGATTTTCTTATAATCGTTATAGCCTTCATTTTTTATTTTATATGAAAAGAGGAAATGTAGTGATATTTTCTTTGTATTTTAATAAATAAAGCTTGACTGAAGGTCAGTGCAAAGCAGCCACACTAGTCAGCCATAGATGCAGGGGCGTGATGGTACATCTATTCCCAGCATTAGAGTGGAATAACTGGTGGGGTAAGACAGGAACTCTCTCTTTCAGTCTGAAGATTTCATAGAGTTAAGAGCTCTCTAGTGTCTTGACTGCTTTGCTATTCTCATCTTCAGGTTGATCCCAATATCTGTCTCTGGATTTTTATTATTCATGCTACAGTAGCCCTTCTATATACAGATATTAAACAGGCTAAGAAAGAAATTAGAGAAACATCACTCTTCACAATAACCACAAGCAACATAAAATATCTTGGGGTAATTCTAAACAAACAAGGGAAAGACCCGTATGATAAGAACTTTAAGACTCTGACGAAAGAAATTGAAGAAGATATCAGAAAATAAAAAGATCTCCCATGCTCTTGGATATGTAGGATCAACATAATAAAAATGGTAGTCTTACCAAAAGCAATCAAAAGATTCAATGCAATCCCCATCAAAATCTCAACACAATTTTCACAGACCTTGAAAGAACAATACTCAAATTCATATGGAAAAATGAAAGCCCAGAATAGCTAAAAACAATACTGTACAATAAAGGAATTTCTGGAAGCATCACCATCTCTAACTTCAAACTCTACTATAGATCTATAGTAATTAATGAAAACAGCTTGATATTTAAATAAAAACAGACACATGAAAAATGGAATCAAATCAAAGATCCTTAAATTAATCCATACACCTGATTTTTGATAAAGAAGGCAAAATGGAACAATAGAAAAAAAGAAAGAATCTTCAACAAATAGTGCTGGCATTACTGGATGTCAATATGTAGAGGACTGCAAATAGATCCATATCTATCACCACACACAAAACTCAAGTCCAAGTGAATCAAAGACCTCAACATAAATTCAGCTACATTGAAGTTGACAGAGAGACAGTGTGAAGTAGCCTTGAAACACATTGGCACCTCTCATTTTCTAAATATAACACCAATAGCACAGACATTGAGAACAACAGTTAAAAATGGGACCTCCTGAAACTGAAAAGCTTCTGTAAGGCAAAGAATAGTAAATAAGATAAAACTTAATGTTCCAGGATTTGTTGACTTCCCATAGGAGACTTAGTCTTTGAGAGGAATGAAAGGTAGGTGGGCTGTGGGAAAGGGGAGGTGGTTCAGGAGAAGTAGATGGGGGAACTGTGGTTGGAATGCATAAATTTTAAAATAAGTAGACAAAATTAAAAAGGAAAGAAATGAATGTAGACAGAGAGAAGAAGAGCAAAATCAGTTAATATGGTCAAAATATAAATATTCTTGAACCAAAAAATATCAAGGAACATACATGATAAAAATTGTAAGTCGTGAACACAGTATTAAGTTAACAATATTGTATTATGTGTTAAGTATTTTGTTTATTAAGTTAATAAAATATTTTAGACCAGACAACTTTTATCTAAAACTTAGCTCTGTCATCTATCAAGTAACTATGAGCTAACAAGGGTTCTGCACCTTTATTTTTATATACTAATTTAGGGAAATAATTATATTTCTTTTATAAATTTATTTTGTAAAATAAATAAGATGTTGTAACATTAAGCCATGCAAAGGTTTTAACACAATTTATTCAATTCACTAAAAAATGTTTATAATGACAGGTTATTTATTGTTATTATTGTGTGCATATAGATAGCAATATACTAATTTAGTAAGTAATTATTCATTGCTTATTATGTGTCAGACACTGTGGTCCCTGAATTTTGAGGTGAATAGTTGTACTCTCAAGATGAGATAAAACCACTATCATAAAAAAGGCAGATCTAGTCTGTAAGTGAACCTCTTTACTTCCTTGTCATCCTATGGTCCTCATAATTCTGGCTTTGTAGCCACTCAACATCTCCTTGGAAACACTGAATTGTTACCTGCTTTGTCCACTTTTATATCCTTGACATCTTTTTAATATAAAATATGAGGTGAGGACAGATTATATTGTACAGAAAAAGGGATAGAACTGATAGCTTGTTAGATGCTAAGCAAATTTTGTAATGAGAAATAAATTTTGTTCCAGCTTCCCTTTGGAACTTCAGAATAGGATCTTTGTTTCCTGATCTGTCACAGTCATTCATAAGATCAGTTATGCATGAAGTTTAAAGGAGGAAGAGGATTGATTATAAATAGTCTATAAATTCCATATATTGAAAATTATGCTTATACTTTGACTACTTGTAAATAATACTGTATTCATGTTCTTTTGCATAAAATACAGTTTGCATTTTTTGTGCTTTCCTTTCAAAAAAAAGTAGAGAATATAATATAGATTTCAGTTTTCATTAAGAGTCAGGTAGACACTATCCTTTTCAAAACTACACACATATATCATTTTATTAGATAAAGCATTATATCATAGATATGATGGACTGTAGAAGTTTATGAACTGCTTTGAGACTCCAGATAGTTAGAACTTGGCTTCACAAATGTGTGACTAACTCCTAAGCTAAATGTTTTATTAATAATTTTTTTTCACAGAACATCAACACCATGTAAGTTTACTTTACAAATACCATGAATTAAAATGGAAACAAGTTCATTATATAACAATAGTTAAGAGCCAGAAAGATAAATATAAAAAAATGACTCATTGAAGTATAAGGTGATGTCTCAACATTTAAGGGCTCATACTGCTCCAGCAGAAAGTACCTGAGTTTGATTTCCAACACAACAATGCACAGAAGCTGTTCACTCTTGCATGTAATTCCAATTCTAAGGGATCCTATGCCTCAGAGAGCACCTGAATACAAACACATGCATGTGTCCAAACCCACACGAACATATCATTTTCTTTAAAAGAGGGATCTGGGGTGAGCTATGGGAGGGGCAAACATAAACAGAAAACACTGCATAAAAATATCTATTTTTAAGAACAAAGAGGACATGAGACACTAAGTGGTTGATGTTATACATTTGTACTTTGGATTTTCCACTGTTGTCTAGTTGTCTGTTAAGATTAACAAAATGACATCTTTGTGACTAGTTTATGCTAGCTCTGCCATATTAAAACTTTGTAAATGCATTATACCTTTTGCAAAGAACATGATTTAAAGTGAGCTAAGTTCTATAAACAGAATTTGCATGACACATATAGTATGTGTCTTCCTGTTGTAAGAGGCTGCTTGCTTGCTCCTGGATGCTCAGTCCCAAAATAATTACACAGAAACTGTATTAACTAAATCACTGCTTGGTCAATCACGTAAGCGTATTGCTAGCTAGCTCTTATATCTTTGGTTAACCCATTTCTATTATTTTATATTTTACCATGAGGCTCATGGTTTACTGATAAGGTTCCAGTGCGACTGTTCCTGGCTGTGGCTCCATGGCTTCTCCCTGATTCCACCTTCTTTTTTCCAATATTTGGTTTATTTTTTCTCTACCTACCTCTATTCTGCCCTACTATAGGCCCAAAGCAGTTTCTTTATTCATTATCCAATAAAAGCAACACATACACAGAAGGACCTCCCATACCATTTCTCCTTTTCTGTTTAAATAAAAAAGTATTGTGTATCTGAAATCCTTTTCTGTCCAGGAGCACTTCTTAAAATGCAAAATGGCTTGGCTATAACTAAGGCTGCTTTGCCTTTTGGATCTCACCATTACAACATGTTGGAGATCTATTCACTGCCTCTGAAAGCTAGTCTACCCCAGATCCAGGGTCGGGATGAAGCAGGTCTATGTTGCCATTAAGCAAATTGTAGCATTCTGCTCACAAACCCTGTTTAAGTGCTCCATAGCCAATCCTCCCAAAAGAGTCAAGCTCATGCGAGCACCATGACCCAAAATCTGCAGTTTCAAAACTGTATGTGTTTTTTGTTGTTGTTGTTTTGGTTTGGTTTTTTTTTTGTTTTTGTTTTTTCCTACTGCTGAATCAGGAAAATCTCTCTTAAAGGAGCCATGGTGTTAAGCCATACTTTATTCTTTTGTGTTTAGAATTTCTTTCTAAGCTTTCTCAGGTTTAACATGGATGCAGTTAACAACATTGGTATTCCGATTTGTTGTAAGTGGTCATTTGTTTGTTCCCAGCTGCTCAGCCCTAGAATAATCACACAGAAACTGTATTGATTAAATCACTGCTTAGCCTATCACATAAGCATATTGCTAAGCAGCTCCTTTATCTTTGGTTCACCATTTCTATTATTTTATATTATATCATGAGGCTCATGCTTTACCAGTAAGGTTTCAGCCTGTCTGTCCATGGTGGGACTACTTGGCTTCTCCCTGATTCTACCTTTTTTTCTCCCAGCATAAAGTTTCATTTTCCCTGCCTACCTCTATTCTGGACTGTACAGGCCCAAGACAGTTCCTTTATTCATTAGCCAAAAAAGCAACACATGTACAGAAGAACCTTCCATATCACTTCCCTTTAAATTTAAATGAATGGAATAAATATATAATATAGATATATAGTATATAGAGTATACAATATTATAAACAAGGTCAGAATATATAGCCATAGTTGGAACTTTCTATGTAACAATTCTGTCCTAAAACTCACAGAGATCCACAATTCTCTACCTCCATGTTCTTAGTATTAAAGATATACACCAGATTGTGTAGCTTAAGTGGAAAAATCCACACCAAAGCAAGGATGAACATAGGAAAGAATAAAAGTAATGTAATCAATAGTTTTAGAGAATAAGAGGCACTGTTACTCTGATTAAATAAGTAAAGGGAAAGAATGAACTGTTTTCAATACTAAAATCTTCCCAAAGAATAAAATTCGGCTTCATCTTATTGAAATGACAATTTTAGACAGATGGCATTTATCCTAATTTAAATGAAGAAAGTACATTTTGCTAATCAAGAATGATTCGGATCTAGAGGCAGTCCCCAGATAGTGCTTGACAGTGCCGGCAGACAGCATTCATGTAAAGAGCAGGGTAGTGAGGTAAAAATACAGCATGTTGCTTAGAGCTCAGCCTTTAGTACATTGTTCAAGTAAGGCAATTCTTGAACTTCAGCTTAGTAGAAGTTTGACTCCCGATTGGCAGAAATATGGGTAGTTCTTACACAAGTGTACGGTTAAGTATTCAGGGAGTTTACTTGCTGTTATATGTATGTCGTTATAGTTCCTTACCAAAGGACTCCAAACAGAAAGGCACACAGAAGCTAAAATTCACTTAACATACTTATGATATCAGAAAGGATAACAAAATTCCTTCTTGAGGCAATCAAAGAAGATATACAGCAAATAAACAGGTGTTTCATGACCCTGGCCCTAGAATAAAAAAGGTACCACTTTCTGAGGAAAAAGAAAACATGAATTGAATGACTATGCCAGTATTCTCTGTCAGGAAAATCTTCATGAGGGAATAAGGACTGATATACATACAAAGCCTGAGACAGGATTCAAAACAATAAACCTAACGTTTTATGTTTGTTTGTTTGTTTTGAGAAAACAAAGCAGCTGGTAATTGCTAGTTTGGGCATAAAAATAGAGAATGCCTCACAGAAACAGAACATGAAGTCCTTAAAAGTCTTCCCCATAAATATTCAGATTAACACATAGGTGACTTATAAACTATTCAAAGCCAAAGAAAGAAAACTCAAAAATATCAGAGGCCTGAGTTCGACAGTGTGCTTGTTGGAAATTACCTCCAACGAAAATGACTCAATGAGTAATGGGTCCTTTCTATTTGCAAATAACTTAACAAGAAGTTCTGTTTCCAACTTACTGATGGAAAACATCAACCAGGGAAAATATGAAACAGTGAGTCATGGAACTTTCTGTACAGCAACAGAGAAGAATTGTAAATCAGTCATAAGAAATAGCTTTGAAAAATATGTCATCAACAGAAGCAATGTCATTCCCAAGTGTAGAAAATTGGTTCTTGGGGGTAGAGAAAATCTTAAATACCATAGTGCTTTATGTGACTTTAAAGGAGCTCACTATATAAATACATACCCTGTATTTGAAGTAAAATTTTTGTTCTAAGAGAGTCAGTAGGAATCTAAAAATGCTTAAGAGGAAACAATGAAAGTAGATCAATGAATATTGCCTTAAACTAACCAATAACGTAGACTTTTTTAAATTTTAATTGTTTTTAATTTCATTTACATTCAAACCACAGTTCTCTCAGCCATTTCTCTTCCCACCTCCTACCCCCGCACCTCTGCAACCCATCCCTATACATTCCTCCCAGTGCATAAGAGCTCCTGGGAGTCAACAAAGTCTGGCATATTGTTGGGGCAGGACCAAGTCCCTCCCAACTGCGTTAAGACTGAATATGGCATCCCACCACAGGGAATGGGCTCCAACTAGCTAGTTTATGTACCAGGGATAGATCCTTGTCCTACTGCTAGAGGCCCCACAGATAGTTCAATCTTCATCACTGTCTCCCACATATGGAAGGCCTAGTTTAGTCTGATGGAGACTCCACAGCTGTGGGTCTAGAGTTCATGAACTTCCAAGAGGTCTCTGTAGGTTTCTCTATTGTGATAACGACATCCCTTGTTCATATATTCCCTCCCCTTCTCTTAGATTGGATTCCCAGAGCTTAGATTGGTGTTTAATTATGCATCTCTGCATCTGGTTCCATCAGTTACTGGACAAAGACTGTATGATGATAATTAGAGTATTTATTCACCAATCTGATCACAGGGGCAGGCACCCTCTCCACTATCGCTAGGAGTCTTAGGTGGGGTCTTCCTTGTAGGTTCCTGGAAATTTCCCTAGCACCAGGTTTCTCCCTAGTCTTATGTAACAAACCTTAAAAGAAAAGTTTGCTATTTTAAATAACTTACCTAATTTTAGAAGCTTTATATGAATACAGAAATACATTACACCTAATGCTTAACATTTTATTATCTCTTATTTAGTTAAAAAATACCTAGGAGGAAAATGAGAGTTATGAAATTCAAAGGATATGGTTTTGAACATTATTAAGAGACAAAAGGGAAGCCCATGACTGGAAGACAAATTTTTAAACCATATAAAATAAAGAATAAATACAAAAAATATAAAAGAAAATCTAAGATGCGGATTTTAAACAAAGTCCTCGGAAAAGTGAGAAAATGTTTGGAACCAACACTCAGCCAGAAATTGATGACAGACAGGTAAACAAGTGGTAATACTGATACACAGATGAATAGATTCGTAGAGAGATAGAGACTGTCATATAGGCGAATAAGTAAATTAAAATGTCAGTATCATAATCATTAATGAGTGTCAGTGTATAGAGGTAATAAGATGAATCACACATTTCTCAGAATGACCAAAACAACTTCCATTGTTGAATTTGAAGAAAATAGAAAGTAACATACATTATAATTCAATGCCAGAGAGAAATCTAAAGTAATAAATTAGTATCAGGATTGATGTGAATGTTCTACAAGCCTTAGAAATACATACTTACCATATAATGTGGCCAACTCAACTCTGAGGCACATACCTGACTGACATCAAAGTTATGAAGTTCACAAACAATAACATACAGAGTTTTTCAAGGATCTTTTGTGCAAAATGTCTTACATTAAGTGTCTATTGTATTGTCTAATATATTGGCATTATAAGGCATCCTAAATATCTTATAATCTACGATTATTTTATCGACAAATTGTAAAAACCAAGGAGTTGGAGATGTTTTCCACCATACTACTCAGTGATGTTTAAATTTCTTGAATAGAAAAGTATTTTATTTATTTAATTTTTGTATTTACTTATTTTGTATTAGGGACACATGTCCCAGGGTGTGTATATGACCCCAGAGAAAATTGAAGAAATGAGTCCTCACCCTTCACAGTCTGAATCTCAAGGACTTGACTCAGGTGGTCAGATCTAGTAACAAATGCCTTACCACTGAACTATTTCAGCACTTCTATTTTGAAAAAATAAGCTTATAATCCATTCATTGTTTAATCCAAGTTTGGAACCGATTATGTTAGAAATTAGAGTTATCAATATACTCATGTATGCTTTAGACAATTAATTTAATTTATTTTTAAAATCCTTATATTGTTTACTGATAACTATAACTTTATTTTCTGTATGTTCCAATGCCACAGAGTCAACAAACAAGGCCATTTTCCATGAATCTGTGAGCAGTGCATAGTTACACTAGGAAAAACGGTTTTCACTCTGTCTCAGAAACCACATAAAGCCGCATCCACCAACCACTGAGCATTAGATGCACGCTGTAACAAGATGTAACTGAAGAGATGGCAGAGGTGGGGGCTCCAGGATGAAGAATGCAAACTGTGAAATCATGAGGAAGGACACGAGTTTGGATCCCACTACCAGGTGAAAGGTGGAGGAGCACCTAGTCAATGCCTGTAACTTCAGTGTTGAGGGATCCCACTCCCTCTTCCGGCCTCTGCACTCAGAGGCATTCACATGTACACGCATTCTCACACACAAACTAAATATCAAACATCATTTATGCAATACTTTAACTATAAGAAATTAAAATACATATGAAGGGCGGACAGGCTCAGTACAGCATAACATGTTTCCAATGATCCCCGTGCTAACACCTGTCATGGACATCAACATAGAATCCAGCTGTAGCAGGTTATGGATGCAGACATGACCCTCAGCTGCAGCTTGGGTCCAGACTCCACCGTGGACCCTCAGAATGGCGTGGCCTGCTTCTGACCCCCACTGGATATTGCATCTTTCTCAGACTCTCCCCTACCCCTCAGGGGAGAGTCTAAGATGGCCCTATCCTTCACCACCTTACCTGGGCAGTGCACTAGTTGACCCTGTTGAGGTCAGGGACACAGGAGAACAGACCCTGAGGGAAGAAGAGCTGGAGAGTTGACCTTGTGGCTTCTAGTTGCATTGTAGTGGCTGGGATGAAGAAAAAATGTACCCCCTTCACCTTGCTATATCGAACATAATTTAGGTAATACTTTAATTATAAGAAATTAAAATACATATGAATGGCAAACAGGCCCTCCCCCATAACTCATTACCACTTGTGGTGGGTGAGAGAGCTGCCCCTGGGGTCCCAAGAGTGAGAGAACTAGCTCTGACTATCTGCAACACAGGAGAAAACAGCCGTTTCTGGTCTGGACAGCACCCTAGAGCTGACCCAGTTGTTGGAAATGTAAGAGAGTCTACCCTGAAGGCATGACAACAGAGCTGACCCCACGCCCACTTGTCTGCCCTGTGGTGGCATAGGTGAGGGAAAGATGACCTCCCACCTCTTTCCTTTGCTTTCTGTGGCAGGCAAAAGACCGGGCCTGGGGTCATGAGAGTGGGAACCAACCCTGCCCTAAACCAGCTAGAGCACACAGGAGAGCAGGCCCTGCATCCTGCCTGGTCAGTAGAGCTGACCCTGTTGTCAGGTCACAATTGAGCCAGCCCTCAGGGCATACAAAAGGAGATAGCTGACCCCACCCCCTTCATATGACCCCTATAGGAATGAGGGGAAAGAACCTTGCACTTTGCCTGGGCAAAGCAGTAGAGTTGGCCCTGGTGAGATGAGTGAGCGGCTCTCAGACCTGCTCTCCAACCAGGAGCACTGGCCTTGCTCCTTGCTGTAAGCTGAATTGGGTGAGCTATCCTAGGCAGGGTTGGAGAACGCATCAGGGTAGTGCTGGTGAGGGAAAGCCACCTAGGCCCACTAGGGCTACAGGTTTGCCCACCCCAATATCCACCATGTGAACTGCTGGAACAGTGAAGCGAGCAAACCTCCAGATACAAACCAGCAGGATCTCCATGACACGGGACAACAATAGGATATCCAGGAGGAGCCCCAATGAGAGTTCATTATCATTGGTGTAGCTGAAACCGGAGGCCTTGAGACAGGCCAGGGACTCCTGAGAGTTAACACTTGCAACTATAAAGACGAACTGACTAAGGGGTAAACTTAGTCACACGACAGCTTCCATGACAATTTTTTTCTTTTGTGGTTTTTATTTTTGTTTTGATTCTATGTTTTATTTGGTTTTGTTTTGGTAGGGAGGTTTCAAGAGTGCAGGGCAGATGTCAGGGGACAGGGAGATAAGAGAGATCTGAGTGCATGATGTGAAATCCACAAAGAATCAGTAAAAGAAAACACACACACACACACACAAACACAATACATATAAAACAATCAGGACAAAATATATGCTTGCTTCTAAACTATGTCTAGATTTCAGAGTTTGAACATGAATGAGCGAATATACCTCTATCTGTAATTATTTCAAATATCAGAGCAAAATAACCTTAAATAATGAACAAATATTGATTTGTTGGCACATTTCTGTAATCGTAGCACTGGGAGTCAGAGGCAGAAAGATTACCACAAATTCAGAGTTGTCTTGGCCTACGTAACAAGATCCAAATCATCCAGGGACCACATGGTGAAAACAACCGTGTCTCAATAAAACAGAAGCAAGAAAACCAGTGCCGTTCCTCATCACGATCTGAACCCTAACCACTGAAATAATCATAAAGAACATTTTACTTTGATGTCAGCATATTGCCCTCATAATAAAGCTTCTATGCCTTTTGCAAGTAAAATCTCTTCCCAGATAACACTTCAAACCAAGAGCATCTTTTCATAGAAATAGTATTAAATTAAGTTTTAAAATAATTCTGAATATAGTCAAGATAGTAATAGACACTATGTATTTATGTGTGATAGCCTGTCATTATTCAAATCCAACTACAATGTGGATTACTCTTTGGAAGCTATTATATATACCGTGATATGTAGTGGAAATGTCACTCCAAAATACTTGATATCCTTTTCATTAAGATTGAACCAATTTCCACAAAATACTGATTTTACTCATTTGAATTCAGAAACAATAATAATTGTTAAGATCCAGTTATTGTTCTTTTATTTGTGAGTTATCTTATAATCCATAAACATTTACTTTTTAATAAGCTGAGTTCATCAGTTTATTTGAAGTACTGAATACACAGCCTAACTCCAAAATCTTCCAAATTCCCTTGCCTGTCACCAAGTTAACATATTGTATAATGCACATCAATTTCATTTGACTACTTCTCAATGTTTCTTATAAAGGCTGAAAACAAAGAAACCTGGTTAGAGAAGCATTCTATTGTTTAAAGGAATCTGTTGAATGCTGTAACAAAAATATTAAGAAAAAATCAGTTTTGCTGTTAAAGTTGCACAAAAAAATTTAAAAAGTACCAATAAGAAAAGAAATTCCATTTTTCATGAGTTGTTATCATGGCCTTTTCCATGCATGGTTTTTGAAATGGATTTAAAGTCTTGAGGAAATCCACTTTTATATTTTATTTTTCACTATATCACATATAAATGTGAAAACAAATGGAATGATTCATATGATATGTTGAAAATGGTAATAAACAGATGGCAATTTTATTTTTATTTTTAACAGATAATATATTACCAAGTTATTGATAAAGAGACATTTCTGGCAATGAAAAGAAAAACATTCTTCAGAAATAATATGATTAAAAATTAAATTTGAAGAACTGCTTGTTGTGTTAAATTTATACAGTAATTCAACTTGGTAACTTAGGGTGCTAGTTTAAGACACCTTTTCTTTAATTTATATTCACTGGACAACAGAAAAAAGAAGGATGCAGCTATTCACAGTGTAAATGGGATGGAAATTATGATGGCAAGGATTTTATATGTAAGTTATCCAGAAAGAATACACAATGAGAACAAACTACTTAGGAATAAAATTAAAGAAGTAAGTCATGATTAAAACAATTACAATTTCTCTCATACAAACAAGAATAATTTTAGTATATTACTCTTTTACACTTCAATGAACACAGGCTTAGGCAATTAGAAATAATTCAAATTTAAGTGTGTGTTCTGTAAAAAAATCTATTTATACATGGAAATATTCCAATCTTCCTTTTTAATATCAAAATACATAAAACTCGAAAGTCCATTTAGGTAGTCGATTTTGGCTGCCATAAAAAATGCGAATGAGGTATTTCTCTTCTCATCACATCCCAGCTTCCCTTCCCAAGCACCCCTCTCCACCTGTGGGGTCAATTGATTCCCCAACTCAGCCTGCTTCTGGGCTGGGGTCTGGGGTCAAAGTGGTGAGGGCAATTGCTACAGGAGTTTCTTTGTCACACTGAGCCAGCAAACAGCAAGGGAGTCCTTTAGTCTGCACGGTCCCTGGTTAGCAAGTGGCCCAGAGCCTGTACCAGAAGATCCCTCCTTCTGGAGGGAAGGAGATTTTTTTGTCCATCTGAGCATTCAACCAGCAAACTTGGCCTTCTGTCTGTGAGGTCTCTGGCCA